>JAXGGA010024192.1:0-12418 GCA_038373865.1 Uloborus plumipes
GCCGAATTTTGTATCTATTTTTCAAAATTTCTCCCGGGGACAAACCCCCGGACCCCCTGAAATTGGGACTAGTCTACTTTACATCCCATTTAAAAAGAGGTCATTGCAACATTCTTATATTCATCCCGCTATTAGATCGATCCAAAAGAAAAGAAAACAGCGGGATTATTAAACAAGAAGTTCTGTCAAGAACTAAACGAGCCTACTTTCCCGTACATCGACATCGGCATTCTAGCATCTGATCATTATTCTCTTGATCATCTGAGACTAAACATTATGTCAAACATACCTTTTTAGCTAGATTTCTAAAAGCAAAATATACCCCTCTCATCAGATGAAATAGAGACATAAAAAGTAAATAACTGAATAAATGAAGTTTTGTCGCACCTTTTAAAGAATGTAACTGTTACAGTTCTTCCGTAGAAAAATTCCTCAATCGTTTTCAAAAAAAAAAAAAAAATTAAAAGTACAAAGTACATCAAAACACATTTTATCAAAGAAAGGAAAAAAAACTCGTCCGTCGATAAAATGTCTCAATTTTCACTTTTAAACCGTTGCCAGTTGTTAAATATAAATAAAGAATAAAATGCCCTCGTGAATGAAACACTTTTGTTACAAAAAAAATCGTCTGCCAAAAAATAAAATAATAGTAATAAATGAAATAACACAAATGAATAAATAAACAAAAAGTCGTCTGCACAGTCAGTCATTTTTTTCTGAGCCTGCATTTCCGCCATGTTTGTGGAGTCGGAGTCGGAATCAGAATCCTCACAGAAGATTATTCAGAAAAGTACTTTACAAACATTATTTATCAAAACCATTTTTTTACAAAGTTAGTTTGAAGGAAATCCGACTTTAAGTTCCAGGATCAACATTCAACTTAAATTCCCCGTAGGCGCTAATGTTAAATTTTTTTCTGAACGGTTCAATATTGAACGAAAAATGGTTCAAACCAAAAAGCGAAATAAGGGAATGAACCTCTCCGAGATCTTTCAAACAAAAAAAAGTTTATTCCATTCGGATGGTTCACTCAGAAGTTATTAGGTGGGGAAAGGTTGCTTGAACGGTTCAATGTTGAACGAAAAAATGTTCAAATTGAAAATTTAAATACTGTAATGAAGTATCCTTGCTGAGATCCTTCGAACAAAAAAAAAGTTTATTTAAATCGGACTGTTCACTCAAAAATTATTAGGGGCTTGAATTATTAGGGGCTTGAAATAGGGGCAAAAATTATTAGCTTGCTTGAGCGGTTCAATGTTGAATGAAAAATTGTTCAAATCGGAAATGTAAATACGGGAATGAAGTATCCTTGATAAGATCTTTCGAACAAAAAAAGGTTTGTTGAAATCGGACTGTTCACTCAAAAGTTAGCATCGCGGGACAGGTTGTTTGAACGGTTCAAAGTTGAACCAAAAATTGTTCAAATCGAAAAATCAAATATGGGAATGAGTTGTACTCGCCGAAATCTTTCCAACAAAAAAAAGTTTGTTCAAATCGGAATGTTCATTCAAAAGTTATTAGCGGGGGAAAGGTTGCTTGAACGGTTCAATGTTGAACCAAAATTGTTCAAATCGAAAAATCAAATATGGGAATGAGTTGTAATCGCCGAGATTTATCCAACAAAAAAAAGTTTGTTCAAATCGGAATGTTCATTCAAAAGTTATTAGGGGGGAAAGGTTGCTTGAACGGTTCAATGTTGAACGAAAAATTGTTCAAATCGAAAATGTAGATACAGGAATGAAGTATCCTTGAAAAGATCTTTCGAACAAAAAAAAGTTTGTTGAAATCGGACTGTTCACTCAAAAGTTAGCATCGCGGGACAGGTTGTTTGAACGGCTCAAAGTTGAACCAAAAATTGTTCAAATCGAAAAATCAAATATGGGAATGAGCTGTACTCGCCGAGATCTTTCCAACAAAAAAAAGTTTGTTCAAATCGGAATATTCATTCAAAAGTTATTAGGGGGGGACAGACAGACCGACCGACAGACCGACAGACCGACAGACCGACCGACAGACCGACACACAAATTCCCCATCTCAATACCCTACTTTCAAATTTTTAATTTTTCGATATTCATTTTACCTTTTTATTTTTTTAACTTGGCGATATTTTTTGGACTTGGCGATATTTTTTTTAACTTGGCGATATTTTTTGGACTTGGCGATATTTTTTAGATGCATTAAGCCAATTTTAATACTTTTTTCGTCTTTCTTTTATTTTTAACGGGAAAGTAGGCTAAAAACGAGAAAAACACGGGGGCTGTTATTACTTATCTGCGAAAAAGACACACAAAAGTTTTTTAAAATGTTGAATGAATTGTATCTACAATTTATCGGAAAAATAAGAGCGAATTTTTCTCTTACGAAAAATCTAGGGGGGGAGGGGGCAGAGGCTCCGCCAGCACTCCTAAACTTCAAGGCGTGTATATGTTATGCTGCGACCAGCTACCGAATCTTTGGTTGCAGCTTTGGCCCTAAAAGTTGAAAACTCCGTTAAAAAAAAAGAATCGCAAATCTTTTCTTTCTTGTCTTTGATTACGGAAACTTTCAGTTAAACATATAAAATTTCAGTTTATCCTTTGATAAAATTTACGCTATTTATATGAAAATAATAGTAGGAAGTTTAAGTAAAGGTTTGAGGGAGGGGGACCCACAAAAAGTTGCATAGGGGACCATGAAACCTGTCGACGGCCCTGTTCTTTACTTCGTTGCTATTTCTATCTGTGAATAATGTTGAAAATTTTTTAGTATTTCCATCCTATACATTGATGCAATTCCATTGTTTATTTTTTATTTTGAATGTTAGAAAACATTAAATAAAAATGTTAATAATTTGTAAATAGCCAACTATCACGTCATATTAGGGTTTGAATTTCCATAATTCTCAGTTTATGTCATACTATGAAATTTATTTGTACTGCAAATTTTTTTGTTCTTAATGCTTTGAAGTATGACGCAACTAAAGCTGGGATATTCTTGAAATATGCATAAAATTCTACGAGTTAATAAATGCATTTATATTGCTATGAAAATCACATTAAATCTTGACTTTAAAAAAAAAACATCTTTTGTGAAGGACACCTTCCCTAACTATTCACCTTACGAAAAGAACAATGTAAGATAAAATTTCGAACATCTTCTTGAATGACAACATATTCCCCCCCCCCCCCATTGTATGCATCTACAATGGGCTCATGAATATATCGTGCGCCCCTCTGAAGTTCCAAGGTCTGCGCCCTTTTAAGGGGTCCAGTCCGGCCCTGAATAGGGTCTGATTTTATCCATAAGACCTCCCTAGACACACATGGTCAAACAAGGGGCTCTGAAAGGGCAAAATCTATTTAATTTACGTTGCTTAAGGTATCTTTGAAAAAAGCAATTTTGAACGAAAAAAGATGATAAAATTGCATAATAAAACAATACTTGTAGCTGATACTTGAAAGTTGTTTAGCAAATTTAATTGATGTTTTTCTTTTTCTTTTTACTTCCTTTTACGTAATAAAGAAAGTATTGTGATCGCGAAAAAAAAAAAAAAAATCACTCAAATTTGAGTCTAAATTTTGATTTTGCTCACCCCCGAATGAATGTTCAGTAGTTTTTTCGACCTGTCAGCACGTGCATATGTACCTACCAACATATAAGCAGCCGAAAAATCCTTTTCAACCACTCCCGAGTTAATTACGACGAATTTTCTCGTGACGTCTGTATGTACGTATATGCGGATGTATGTCGCATAACTCAAAAACTATACGCCGTAGAAGCGTCTAGATCGGTATGTAGGCTCTGGAGGATGGTCTAGTTGTGCACCTCCCCTTGTGGTTGCATTCGAATGTTCCCAAAGGGGTGTTTTACCCCTTTTTTGGGGTAAATCAGTGTTAATTTCAATGCAGACTCAAGTGATATGAATTGGCGAGACCACTTGGCGATATGTCGCCAAGCTTTTGAACGGCAAGTGTTTGACGCAATTTGTCGCCAATTTGACGACACATCGCCAAGTTAGCGACAAATTTAGCGAAAAAATTATTTTTTTAATTTGGGTTCAACTTGCCGCTATTGGCGATATTTTGCGAAAAATTCACTGAATGATATTAAAATCAGTAATATTTAGAAAATTAACCATTGTAAAATACTTTTTGCATTGTTTCGTGGCAGATCATATAGTGCAGCAGATATATGACAAAAAAAAGGGGGAATTGTGCCTTTAATGATAGAAGCATATAACTTGGTGTGCATATACAATGTATAATTGCGAGTCGTCTTGGATACGCGGCCATCTGAGATTTCGAATATTTCAGTAATGGCAGACGTTCGAAGTGGTGGCCTCTGAATATATTTTATGTGCTTCTTTGTTTCGATATTTACAAGGTTAATAGCATACGTTTCGAAAAAAATCTTGGAATTTAATATCCTTTTCAATTAAAGTTCTCTTGCATTGTGTGTTTTAAGCGGATTTTAACTTTTACCGCTCATGAGCGCTTATAATTCTTTTTTAATCGTCCAAAATGCGCAACAGATATGTGACCAAAATTGATGGAATTTTGTCTTCAATAGCTGAAGCTTACAAATTTAGATAAAGGTAATAAATATAAACTCATGTTTGTGAAAATTGCAACACCATGAAGGAATCGTCATAAGTGAATGAAATTTAATACCCAGCTGAGTGATAGTGGTAAAAATAAATGATTAAACTTAGAAAGCCAACAAATAATTTTAAAATATTGAAATTAGTATTTTGTGTAGCCACCACGCGCTGCAATAAGTGCTGTCACGCAACGTGGCATGGAGTCAAACAAATTTTTAATGTCTGCCTGATCAAGAGCAGTCCATACTGTTTGTATGCGTACCCAAAGTTTGTCTGTAGAAGCAACAAGACGAGGATCCCGAACGAGACGCCGACCAACGAAATCCCACACATATTCAATCGGCGACATATCCGGGGAATACGTTGGCCAGGGAAGAAGCTGTACTTCCTGCTATGCAGAGAGGGATTGAACTGTCCTAGCGACATAACGGCGGGCATTATTCTGCTGAAATACAGCGCCAGGCGAGCCTTGAAAGAAGGGGACAGCTTGGGGCTGTAGAACTTCACTGATGTCCCGGTTGTTGTTCAGGCTACCCACAATTCGTAGTAATAGATATCGTCTGTGATATGATATGGCACCCCCGACCATGACTCCAGGTGTTCGTCCTTTGTACCGTTCAATAATGCACTCTGGAAGGTGGCGTTCACCGGCATAGCGTCGGACGCGAATGCGGCCATCATGGTGCCACAAATTAAAGCGGGATTCGTCAGAAAACACAACATACTGCCAATCAGCACGCCAGTCCTTATGCTGATTGGCCCGTTGTAGCCGCAGGCGGCGATGGTTTAGTGTGAGCGAGATCCTGTATTATAAAGGAAACCTTGCGCGCAGTCCGTGCTGCAGCAGACGTCTACGAATTGGTGGAGCACACATTAAAACACCTGTAGCTGTTGACCACTGTGCTGCCAGTTGTCTAGAAAAAGCTGTACGTTCCGTCAGTACCATGCGGATCAGGTGTCTATCATCGCGCGCTGACGTCACTTTTCGGGGTCCACTCCCGGATTTCCGAGTTGTCCGACACTCGTCCGTCCACTGCTTCCAAACACGCATCACTGTGCTGCTTTTACGCTGCACACGAGCGGCTAATTCACGATAAGACAATCCAGCTTCACGAAGGCTGATGATCCTCCCCGTTCAAACTCCGTAAGTTGCTGAAACATCGCTCTTTTTCGTCGAAAAGGCATAAGCAACGTCTCATCTAACGTTTATCTCGAGCAGACAACCGTCTATAACTATACACGCAGTGCTGCAGCCATCTATTTATTCGGATAAATCCGGCGTTCAGAGGGCGCTGCTCAGCGTACGCATGCGCTACGCGTCTAAAACTCTAATCATTTGCATATCATACCCTACTTTGCATTTGTTGAAAATTTCAGCCCATTCGCGCAAGTCCTTCATGGTGTTGCATTTTTCACAAACATGAGTTTAATTACGAGGAGCACACTTTATGCATGAAACAACAATAACTCTGTATAGCTTTAACAGTTGTCATTTAACATGATTTTAACAGGTTTGGAGGAACTCTAAAGATATTCAGAGGAATCTTTGGATTTCGATATGGCTCTCTCTCTTTTGGATATCAGTTCTCTGGTTGTGAACCGAAACCTCCGCCCTCACTCAAAACCTTTACCCTTTCTACCACCCTCTTCAAAATGTTAAATTCAATAAATGTTACTTTACTTCTTAAACAATACAGGTTATTGAAGATCTAAAAACATTTGCATATATGATAAAACAAGGAAATCAACTAAAAATGTTCAAATTTGGAGAATTTGAAACTTTCAGAAGCTGTATCTCAAAAACTATTATAGCTAACAAGTCCATTTTGGTATCAACTTGTAACAAATTTAATGTAGTTTAAATATGTAAAATATGATGTTTGCCAAAAACGTGCTCTTTCATGGTCAAAATGGGGAGAATTCGAAAAAAGTACGAACATTTTGCAGTTTGACGGCTGCCATTACTCCAATAGACGAAATCTCAGATGGCCGCGTATCCAGAATTAAATCTTTTTATGTGTATTATACGTGTGCCAAGTTTTATGTTTCTATCATTAAAGGCACAATTCGGTCACATATCTGCTGTACTAATAGGAGTAAATATTTGAATTGTTACCTTGCTCACTCCAAGCACTTTTTTTAACACTTAAGGCAACTACTAAGAAATTTACACGTAAAAGGAAGTAGTGTGGGGTCCATACCAGATTTTATTATTATTATTATTATTATAATTATCATTTTTTTTTTCTTTTGAAAAAGTACATTTTGCATTATTTTAATTGAAAAAATCTGGTATGGACCCCACACTACTTCCTTTTACGTGTAAATTTCTTAGTAGTTGCCTTAAGTGTTAAAAAAAGTGCTTGTAGGGAGCAAGGTAACAATTCAAATATTTACTTCCCTAATCTGCCACGAAACAATGCAAAAAATATTTTACAATGGTTAATTTTCTAAATATTGCTGATTTTAATATCATTCAGTGAATTTTTCGCAAAATATCGCCAATAGCGCCAAGTTGAACCCAAATTCAAAAAATAATTTTTTCGCCAAATTTGTCGCCAACTTGGTGATATGTCGCCAAGTTGGCGTAAAACACGTGGCGATCAAAACTTTGGCGACATGTCGCCAAGTGGTCGCGCTAATTCATATCACTTGAGTCTGCATTGAAATTAACACTGATTTACCCCAAAAAAGGGGTAAAAGACCCCTTTAGAATCATTCGAATGCAACCACAAGAGGAGGCGCACAACTAGACCATCCCCAAAGCCTACATACCAAGCTAGAAGCTTCTACGGCATATAGTTTTTGAGTTATGCGACACACATACGCACATACATCCGCACATACGTACATACAGACGTCACGAGAAAACTCGTCGTATATAACTCGGGGGTGGTTGAAAAGGATATTTCGGCTGCTTATATGTTGGTAGGTACATATGCACGTGCTGACAGGTCGAAAAAACTACTGAACATTCATTCGGGGGAGCAAAGTCAAAATTTAGACTCAAATTTGAGTGATTTTTTTTTCGCGATCACAATACTTCCTTTACTACGTAAAAGGAAGTAAAAAGAAAACTCTTACAAAAAGTTTGCCCCCCTACTTTTCAAGGCCAAATTACGCCTATGATCATAGCGGTAGTTTGCGCTCTCGTTATGTTATGCAAGCTTGTGACATGCAGAAATTGCATTTTGTTATCAATATAAATTCATTTTACCAAAGCACAAGAGTTAATCTTCAAAGACGAACATAAAATACATTATTTCCTTTGACCTGTCATTTAGGGGGAGCAATTGCCCTCCTCCCCTGACTTTGAGAAATCAATGCATTTATGTATAAGTGGGCATGGTTTTTTATGTTTTCCGATGAACCCCCCCCCCCCCCGGAAAAACTTGAAATGACGTCCCTGTATTTTCTTCAGTATATGTTTCTGCTGCGATGTTTTATGATCCACAGGATTTTTTTTCAATTTGCGATTCGAATGTGTGACGCGCTGCCAACATGACTTTGAAGCAATAAAAAGAGTTCTACTGTCACAAATTAAAGCAAAATCTAAACATTTTGTTATGGATTGTGTATGTGTTTAGTTTACAGTATGAAAATATAAACATTTTTTGTCTTTTATTGGAAGTGCTTGGGAAATTCATTTGTGACTTAAATTAGCACTTTTCTTGATATTCACCCATATATGATAGCTAAAATTTTATTTACTACCAAATTTGCTTGATTGCTAAGATTTGTAGAGATAAATTACGTATCATTGATGCAATCCATAGTCTATAAGTCTTAGCTGTTTCAATGACAAGATAACAAAAATAACTAAAGAAGACTAAGCACACACTTGTATATTATGCATGAATTGGCACTAATAACAGCACTTTTTGTCATATGTGTCTTACTCATGATACAGTTAGATCAATCAAATTTTGGAAACAAACCATCTCACAAACTCTGTACTAGAATTGAATTTCAAATTTTCGCCTTGAAAAGATTTTTTTTAATCCCAATATAATAAAAGAAATCTCGTGTACAAATTGCATAAAAATCAATGAACATTAATTTTTATGACTAGGTCTTTACTATTATAATGTTTTAAAAGAGTATTTAATTATTTGAATTAGTACTGTCAAAAATAAGGAATACATCAGCATTGGAAAAGACTTCAGAACTTTTTCAGTCTTTTTATTCAAGGCTTTTAGTTATCATTATTATTTTTAGAAAATAAAGAAATTTTGTTCCTAGATGAATAGAACAAGGAGCAAATATGTTTACAATGAAAAACAAAATCATTTTCTAAAAGCTTATTTTTCCAATTTTAGAAGTGTTCTCCCTCATACATTATAATTTATAATATACATTATAGGTTATATATAGTACAGTATAGGTAAACTATCACATGATCTGTAACATTTATTGAACAAAACATATGGTGAACATTTGAATTTTAAAGCTATGTAACATACATCAGACTTGTGATTCATTTGTTGATACTGCAAAATGCTTTCTGTGCTTGAGAATAAATTATTTTACCTTCAGTTATTATAGAAAGCCATTGTTATAAAAAAATAATTTGCAAGATTTATTCTTAATTATTTGGTAATCAATTATGTTAGACATATCATAATAAATTGTTACTCAGATTATTTTTTTTACGCCAAGGTCTATTAAAGTATAATTTTTTAAGAGTTAAGATTTTCCAACATTTCCCTTATAGAAAGCTCTACTTATGAGGAAATGAAATTATAAGCTTTTACTTTTAATTATTTAATTAATCATCATAAAATTAGGTAATCTGATTATTTAACATTTAATAAAGTCTTTGTGACTTTCAGGAAATCAACCCGTTCTTTTTCTTACAAATAGCGTTTGAACTTTAAAAAAACCCGGTTTAAACCAAAATAACCAGTGTTTTGATTTAAACCAGGCTTTTTCCAACCCTGTCTGCGTTGGACGGTACGGCTTCCTCTAGACAACTGGCAGTATAGTGGTCAATAGTTACAGAATTTCATTGTGTGCTTCCTTAATTCGTAGACGTCAGCTGCAGCGTGGACTGCGAGTAAGGATTCCTTTATACAAGATCCCCCTCACGCTAAACCTTCACCGCCTATAGCTACAATGGATCAATCCGCATAGGGACTGGCATGCTGATTGGCAGCATGCCAGGGTTTTCTGACAAATCCCGCTTTAATTTGTGGTACCATGATGGCCGCCTTCAGTTGGGCGGTATGCCTATAAACGCCACCTTCCAGAGTGCATTATCGTACGCCGCAGTGGACGTCTGGTTATGGGCTGGGGTGCCATAGCTTATTAAGGATGATCTCAATTGCTACGAATTGTGAATAAGCTGAACAGTAATCGGTATATCAGGGAAGTTCTACAACTTCAAGCTGTCTCCTTCTTTCAAGGCTTGCCCAGCACTAGATTTCAACAGCACAATGCCCACTCACATATTGATTGGACTTTTCAATCCTTGCATCGTAGCAGGTACAGCTTCTTCCTTGGCCTTCGAATTCCCCGGATATGTTGCCGATTGAACAAGTCTGGGATTTTGTTGGTTGACGCCTCGCTCGTGATCCTACTCATGCTACTTCTGCAGACAAACTTTGGGTACACATACAAACAATATGGGATATTATTAATCAGGTAGACATCAAAAATGTGTTTGACTCCATGCTACATCGCGTAGCGACACTTATTGCAGCTCGCGGTGGTTACACAAAATACTAATTTCAATAACTTTTTACTGTTTGTTGGCTTTGAAAGTTTAATCATTTATTTTTACCACTACCACTCAACTGTGTATTAAATTTCATTCAGTTATGACAATTCCTTTACGGTGTTGCAATTTTCACAAACATGGGTTTATTTTTGTTGTCATACAATATATTGAATATCTTACTAAATTGAAAGTCAAATCTGCCTTTACTCAGGCATGTCATTTCAAGTTTTTCCGGGGCGGGGGGTAACAAGGGTGCAAACACAATGCAATTTCATCAGAAAACAACAAAAATTGAATTAGACGTTAATTCCAGGCTTAGGGCGCTTTTCCACTTGACGACACGACAATGTCGAAAGTCGGACGGTAATACTGCAACGATAAGCGTCGTGTCGTCTATAGCACTGCTTTTCCACTCAAACGATATTTTCCACCGCATTTCATTTCGAAACAGCACTGTGTTCGCACGTATATTATTATAGCTGCTCAATTTAACAGATTACGACTACTATATTTGCTTTACCTTATGAGAAAAAGGAAACAAATTAAGAGACGGTATTGGGTGCACGATATTTTTAAAGAAAGTTACATTGTAGGCGAGTTTTATACACTTTTCAAGAAATTGCGGAAAGATTTTAAGTGATTTTAAATATTTTTACTAAATTTACAAAGAATAGTAAAAATTTAAAATCTGGATAAAGTTATTTAACACAAGTAGTTTAATCTAAAGTGTATAACATATTTTTATAGTTACGAACAATGCTCTTTGAACTTACCTGTTTCTTTCTTGTCTGTAAAAGTTTTGCCGTCATATTCCTCATCTAAAAATTTAAAAACTTCTTCCCTGGTTTTTTCCCTGTGAATTTTGTTTTTGTATAAAATATTTCGCTTATCCCATTGACACGGTCACTGCTCAATTAATTCACACAAAACAGACACGTCAAACTTGAATGCCATGACTACTGTGTTGCTCATCGAAGAAAGTTCAGAATGAAAATTTAATCTTTTTTGAAGCATTAAAAATCGTCTGTGCTACAATTAATGAAACAAAGTATAAAATAAAATGATTCAAACCTTTATTGCTAATCTTTTATCAATCGTCTGCAAATTGAAGCTTACATTTTATTAATGCAGAGATGTTGAATTTAAACGCCATTGCTTTTGTTCGAAGAAAGTAAACTGACAGATGAATATCGTCCCGATTTTAAAGGGGAGACGGATGCCATCCGACACGAATGGGACGACAAACGACAGCGTTCGGTCGGAGACGGCACAATCGTCCTGGAATCGGGAGATGGAAAAGCGCATAGCATATTTTAATGCATTTTGCGTGCTCCAATGTCGGACAATCGCTTACGATTTATCGTTACCGTGTCGGTAAGTGGAAAAGCGCCCTTAGAGTGCTTAATATGTATAGTCTTGAGCTAAGGAGAATCAGAGGGGACATGATTCACTTAATTAATTTTATTAAAATTCATGATGTTACTGGGTTAGATTTTTACAAGGGTATCAGGACAGGGGGTCACTGTTTTAAACTGTTAAAATCTCAGGCTAATCTAGAAATTCAGAAAAATTACTATTTTAGCAGGGTAGTGGGAACGTGAAACTGTTTACCCGAAGAGGCAGTAAGGAGCAATGAAGTAGATAGCTTTAAGGGGACCATTGAATCTTCATTAGGGTCTATAATTTGACTAGGACCAGCCCAGTTGGGCCCAGAGACTTGCTGGTTGTTGCGTTTGTGTTGTTTATGGAGAAAAACACGAATTTGGGAGCCCTTGTCTTTCACTGATGCTTCCAAGTTGTATGAGAAAATTAGGGAATTCTAACATAGGTTTGAGAAAAATATAGTAATTTATGATTTTGAAATAGATGAAGAAGTGCTTATCTGTAGACACCACTTGAAATAAATGAGGTTCAATTGATATTTGGTGGTTTTTAGTTGCAAAAATGGGCAATATTCTGGCAGGGCTATAGATTCTGCTATACATACTGCCGATTTTTAATGTAAAAATACAATTTTGTTACTATAGTTATTTTTTTCCAGCTAATTCTGATTTTTTTGTTACCAAAAAAAATGGAAAATATTAGTAATTAGAAAGTTTTTATTGACAGATTTCTTTG
>JAXGGA010024193.1:0-12416 GCA_038373865.1 Uloborus plumipes
AGATCTACAGAATTACATAACAATTGAAACTTCAAATCACGATAACCCTAGAATTTGTACACTTGTGCTTAGACAACCCCATACCATATTGTTTAATATTTTTCTACATTTTTAAAGATATAGCTTATGAGGAAATTCGATGAGGGTAGGTCAACATGAGTCGGATCTCACATAAACAGAAGGGGTATTGCTTCTTCAAAATACCGATAAGAACAGACCAATTAAACCATTAATTTCAATACATATTCAGACGTAAGAATTTGAATACAGGTCAATAGGGTTAAAAATTTGAGAAAAGTATCTGTGCGTCAGTCCGTCTACTCCTCCTAAAAGTTTTAAAGGGACTAATTAGTTAAATACGGACAGTCATTTTTCGATCGAAATAAATCTCAGAGCAGCTAAAGCAACCTTTTTGTCACAGGTTCTTTGGAATAATTGGTTGGATTGGGTGATCTGATTCGGAAAATTCAAAGCACTTTTCACTCAAAAAAAAAAAAGTTGCAGATGATTTTTATTTTTCTCATTAATGACGTTTTTGTTTCTCTTCTCTTCTTTCTCTCTTTATTATTATTTTTTTAACGATTTTCACTCAGTTTTAAACAAATATTTTTTAAAAAAACACTAGGTGCTACGAGAAAATCTGGCACATAAAATATAATTCTGATAGACAATTTTGTCTTAGATAAACTTGCAAAATATTTAAGCAAAATATGTACTGTACATGTACAAATTAGTGTGTTGGGGTTACCACCCAACTTTCTCCAATCTCCAATGTCGTTCTTGCTGTGAATGCTTGGATCCTATGTACCCAATTACTAATATCACCGTCAGTTAAAATCCTACAAAGGTGCGACCGAGCTAAATGGGATCTATGGATTTTTTTTTTTTTTGCATTAGTCCCAATTTCTAACTTTCGTTCGTTTTCTAGGTGATTATAAGAGAAACATTAAATATAATTCATCTTTCAAGTTGGTTATTTTTTCAACCTGACTATAATAAACACAGACTATCCCCCCTCCGCCCCATGCAAAGATTGAAGCAAAAAAAAAGAATCAAGTAACACGAGTTAATTCACAATGTGTATTGAATAACCATCCATTAATTTGGAAAGTTTCTCAAACAAAAAAAAACATTGATAATTAGTGAAATCGGAAAGTTCCAAGTCGAAAACAAACATTCATATAAAAAAATTCTGTTTTTGTCCGAAAGCAATCGTTTCTCTTTTTGCATTCAGTGGTCAATTCTGACGTTACAAGTCTTTCTGAATGGTTTAATAACTTTCAATCTTTCATCCAATTTCCAAGCAGTTTTAACTTCGCTATATAAAGTACAGGACAATAGTGGATCCACAGGTAGATCCCCCCCCCCTCCGTAAGATTTGAACAGTTGGAATATTTCTGGGAAAAGACCGCCGAACAGACTTTTGTCCCCCACCACCACCCTCTACCAACATTAAAAAAAAAAAAAAACCGCTTCCAATTTCGATTTTAGAATTCTGATTCCAAAAAATATCCAGAGAAAAGTCCTTCGCCATTAAGTCACCGAAGATTGTCTGAAGTTTTGCGTCTTTAAAGCTTCAATTTTGAAAAATTTAAGAGGGAGATTCCTTGAATCCCGCCCCTTCCCCTAACGTTACCAAAGTCAGCCTGAGCATTGAGCAATCACGTTTCTATGACTCCAGTTCTGAAAGTTTTCTAAGTAAGAAAACAGAATCTCTATCGTTAATATCACAAAAAAGCTTCGGAAATTGCGATTTCGAAACTTCAATATTGACACATTTCCAGGAGACATTTCAGATTCCCATGCTTTCGCCTAACGTCAAAAAAGATGGCTTACGGTTGCGTATTAAAACTTTTATTCCCGAAAATTCTTCAAGGAAGCCCCTGAGCACCTCCCCCTCCCTCTTTCCCCAATCCCTAAACATCCTTACGATTGTCCAATATTGTATCATTAAAAAACCTCAATGTTGAAAAGTTGACGAAAACTTCATGGGCAACATTGCTTTCCTTAACGTTGTACCAAAGATGGGCAAAAACAGCGTTTTTAAGACTCCATTTTTAAACAATTACCGAGGGAAGGATCGAAGCTCTGATTATCGAAGATAATCAGAGATAATTTGAAATTATGTTTTCGGACCTCAATTTCGAAATTTCACGGTCAAAGTTCATACCCCCGTCCATTTCCTTAACATTATGAAAGATGATTTTCTACTGCATTTTTGGACTTCGGTTTCGAAAAATTTAAGAAAGATCATCTAAAACTGTGTTTCTGGAACTTCAATATCGAAATATCTCTGGGAAACAGTTTTGAATTCAAATTCTTCATCTAATCGCATCGAAATTGGCCAACAGTTGCATCTTTGAACAGCATTTTCAAAACTTTTCCGAAGAAAAGCTGCTGAAACTCCCTTTCACGAGCATCCTTAAACATCCTCCAAAAAAAGCGCTTTTCGGAGCTTCAATACCGAAAAGTGCCTGCAGAGAGTTCCCGAATCCCATCTTTTTCCTTCACATCACCAAAGATGAACAACAATCGCGTTATTAAGGCTTCAATTTCGAAAAATTTCTGCAGAAGAGCCGCTAAACCACCTTCTTTCTACACGACCAAAGATCGTTAAAATTGCGTTTTAAGAACAAAATTTTCGGGGAAAACACACTAACAGCCCTAATCAAGAGCGAGTATTTAAAAGCTTAATGAACTAATTAATTAGTAAGTACTTTAAAATTTTATATGCAGCGTCATTTCTTGTGATTGTCAGTCTCTCAATTTGAGGAGAATCGAATCTCTCCCAATTGAGGCCCTAAATTACTACTGTAAATAGCTTTTGAGATTTCAAACGTATCAAAGGTTGCAGGATTGAAATTCGATAACGGATCCACAGAACGCTCGAAGAAATTTTCCTTCATTTTTTTAAAAACATTTTATTTTTCTATTCTTTTAACTCAAAACACTTGTATCTCTTGTTGTCACATACACAGGGGTCGGACTGGAGATTTCAAAAAAAAAAAAAATGTAGGACACAATTTTGAATATTATGACAACAAAATATAAAGTGTCGATGATTTAAATATAGTTAAAAGCTTGATTTTTGTAGAGAATAATTAAACGTTTCATATTCTATCTTGAAATACAGCCAGAATACATTCAATATTTTATTCTTTTACACAATGACACACACTATGAAGTAGAAATATTTCATTGTATGATTCAAATTTCGGTTATAATCTCAGCAGGTAATTTATAAAAATTTCCAATGAAATTTACTTAATAAGTATGTTAGTAAATATCTTATTACAGAAATAAAAAATATTTTTAAAAACAGTTTTTGTCTTCGTGAGAAACAAATTTTCTTTTGATTGATCACGATCCCACTCACATGTATATATATATGTTACGGCCAAAGCCCGAAGTCCGGCCACTTCGCGCATTGGCCGGGGCGTGTGGCCAATGTCCGATGTACTGGAAATGAATCTATATATATAAAAGAAAGTCGTGTTAGTTACACTACTTATAACTCAAGAACGGATGTACCGATATGGCTAAAAACTGGTAGGTAGGTAGCTTAGAGCCAGGAGACGGACATAGGCTATAATTTATGTGTGTCAGTTACATAAATAGAAAAACTGTCTTATTGACTAAGCCTTTTCACTAAGCCTTTTTTTTTTTTGATACCTCCATGGCTGAGCGACATAAAGCACACGTTCTGGCAGCTACCGGTGCGCATTAAACAGGTTGTAAGTTAGCCGGGCGTTGAGTGTTATTTGACTTTTTCGTGAAATAAATTATAAACAAACACGTTACTTCCCTTGACATTTATATGTGATAACCTGTCAGAAACGATTGCTCATTCCTAGGATCCCGATAATCCCAACCGATATGCCGTTTGAATTTAAAAGACTTCAATTTCCGATCCGTCTTGCATTTGTCATGACCTTTAACAAATCACGAGGCCAATCCTTAAAAGTTTGTGGTTTTGAATCTAGAATATCACTGTTTCTCCCATGGTCAATTATATGTGGCATGTTT
This sequence comes from Uloborus plumipes, assembly GCA_038373865.1. Lineage (NCBI taxonomy): Eukaryota > Metazoa > Arthropoda > Arachnida > Araneae > Uloboridae > Uloborus > Uloborus plumipes. The sequence continues at coordinate 4,027 of JAXGGA010024193.1, forward strand.
ACGGGTCGGAAGACCATCTGTGTTGTTTCTTTTTGCGCCTGATAATAAAACAAAAAATGTTGTGCAACACAAGGAACTTCAGTGAAGAGCAACCTATGTACTAAAATACAGAAACAATAATGAATGATTAATGTAGGTACTTAATTTTTTTGTATTTTATAATAATAAAAAAATTAATAAATTCAAAAATGTTCTTATTTATTGCCTTTAAGGCGGAACAGAGTTCGCCGGGTCAGCTAGTTATTACTAAACTAAAGGCTAAACTATATTACACGTTGATATATTATAAGTGTTTCAGTTGTTTGTATAGAACTCTGAATAAAAGATGAAATTCACGTTCTTTGCAAATATAGAAGTAATACATTTAATGCTATTGTTAATATTAAAGGCTAAACTAAAAAACATATTAACATGCAAAAGGCTAAACTGAAAAACATTATAAGTGCATGCAAACTTAGCGTATTTTTAGTTTTTTTAAACTATAATTTGATTATTTACTAGCTGCGTCGCCCGGCCTTGCACGGGATCTATCTTGAGAACAAAAGTTATGTCATGTGAAGTGAAACGTGTCTAAAAGTCCCGATTAGATTAAAATCATTCAAATTTTGCCGGCACGCAATACGAAAAATAAATCAATCGCCAAATTAAATACCCTGTTACAGAAAAAGACTAAAAGCAAAAGTACGAATTTTATTTATTTGTTTCAAGGAATAATGTTCATCAATAATTTTTTGCGCTATTTAATTTCCTTCACGCTCGTGCAGTGTGCAGACAATATTAATAAATCCAATCCAATTTAAAATGGATGTTTACAAATTTAAAAATGTCCACATCTTTTTCTGGGTGAAGTTAGTGCTTAGAAGTTTTTGAAAATCTCGGAAGGAAATCCCCCAAAAATGTATTTTTCGCGAGTTTTCCAATGGGACCAAAATCGAGAAAACCAAAAATAAAGATAAGTAAATTATAATTGAGGCTGAAAATATCAAAAAACATGTTAATAATCGTTTTTGCCCACATTAAAATCTCGGAATTTTCTACTTTTTTTTTTTTTAATTGCAAAAATATTGCTTCCAGATTTACTAAAAATCTTTTACAACACTTCTATATATATAAAAGAAAGTCGTGTTAGTTACACTACTTATAACTCAAGAACGGATGTACCGATATGGCTAAAAACTGGTAGGTAGGTAGCTTAGAGCCAGGAGACGGACATAGGCTATAATTTATGTGTGTCAGTTACATAAATAGAAAAACTGTCTTATTGACTAAGCCTTTTCACTAAGCCTTTTTTTTTTTTTGATACCTCCATGGCTGAGCGACATAAAGCACACGTTCTGGCAGCTACCGGTGCGCATTAAACAGGTTGTAAGTTAGCCGGGCGTTGAGTGTTATTTGACTTTTTCGTGAAATAAATTATAAACAAACACGTTACTTCCCTTGACATTTATATGTGATAAGCTGTCAGAAACGATTGCTCATTCCTAGGATCCCGATAATCCCAACCGATATGCCGTTTGAATTTAAAAGACTTCAATTTCCGATCCGTCTTGCATTTGTCATGACCTTTAACAAATCACGAGGCCAATCCTTAAAAGTTTGTGGTTTTGAATCTAGAATATCACTGTTTCTCCCATGGTCAATTATATGTGGCATGTTTACGGGTCGGAAGACCATCTGTGTTGTTTCTTTTTGCGCCTGATAATAAAACAAAAAATGTTGTGCAACACAAGGAACTTCAGTGAAGAGCAACCTATGTACTAAAATACAGAAACAATAATGAATGATTAATGTAGGTACTTAATTTTTTTGTATTTTATAATAATAAAAAAATTAATAAATTCAAAAATGTTCTTATTTATTGCCTTTAAGGCGGAACAGAGTTCGCCGGGTCAGCTAGTTGCGTATATGCGACTTTGGCCAGCCACTTCGCGAAGTGGCCGGAACTCTCTGGCCAATGTGCGATGTGCTTGCTGTTCGATGCAGTTGCACTTCCAAGTGCTCAACAAATCGCTGCAGATGTAAAAATAAAACTTTTGTGCAATATTCGAAATGCCATAACAATTCGTCTTGTTGTGTCAAATATTGACACTCATAATGTTCTGTAATAAACTAATTCAGTAGATAATGTGATTATATTTTTGTTTGTTAGTTTGTTTTCCCCAAGGGAGAGGAAATTTTCATAAGAGACCATGAGTTTTTTAGTATTGTGAGATCTTCACGCTACTACCCACCTTGGCCTTTTTTCCGATGAACGATCCTAGGTGCATAAGAGTGCGGATTCGTCCCAAAAACTACTCTGTGGCAGTAGCGGATTGTAGGGGGGGCCTTCCAAAGGGATAAAAATAATTTTACTATGTGTTTAATGTTCAATTGCTTTTTAATTTCTCCATAACATTCGTAAAAAATTTTGAGCTATGTCTTTAAAAAAAGATCATGCACAGCATATTTGAATAACATCACTTTGGTTTGCTATGGGAATAATATAGCAATCAGGGGTTAGACAGAGTAAAAGAATGCATAAAACTCAGGGTTTGCAAAATCAATGGTACATAATATATATCACGATTCATTCATTATTTCATCTATGATTGAAAAAAGTGACGATTTCGTTTTGATAATTTTTTTGTTATAAATCATATTGACAGTTGTTTCTAAATAATACCGTGCATCAATTACTAATTAGGTTAATTAATATCGAATCATTTGACATAATTTTTAATACAATGTTTCCCAACCTTTTTGAGCTCATCGCCCCCTTCAAGACGCTGACTGACCCCTATCGCCCCCCCCCCCCTTCCTCTAAAAAACAATAAGTTGACCCAATTGAACATCGATATCATTAAAAATATAAGCACCTAACTTTAATTTGAAGTAAAATGTACTCAATAAAGTAATTATAACCAATCACTTCTAAATTTAAAATACCTTTATTCTCTTTTCCTTTCACAAAGTGAACTGATATATAACTGAACCATTTGAATGGAAACATCTAAAATTTTCGACGTACTTTTCAAAAAACAGAAGTACATTTTTCAAGAAATGTTATTTTCTTTTCTACACTAGACTCTGGGGGAAAGAAAATCGTTGAAACTAAAAATTTGAATTAAAACAAATTGACAATTTGAAAATTTATAAAATTAGCAATAAATGACAAAATACTTCCTAAGGTTCATCCTAGGTGCAAGGAGGAAGCTCTTGAACTTTAATTTTAAGTTCAATTAGTTTTATTCGAATTCAAAAAGGGCAAAAAATATATCAAAGGTTTTAAATTAATTTCTTCGTTAATTAATGTCATCAGAAGACGCCACCTAGCTCAAGACACTGCGATCCACTCTAAACAACCGGTTTCGTACATGTTTACAATTTCGGTTTTCGCTAGTTTTATTTCTACTGTTTTTTTCTCTTCTAAATACCCATCGTCCTTTAAGAATTTACCGCCCATTTGAGGAATCTAATCGCCCTTCAGGAGCAATCGTCCCCATGCTGGGAAACACTTTTTTAATAGTTGATCGACTAAAATGTTAAAAAAAAAAAAAAAAAAAAAATGCGCGATAGATTCGAAGTAAATTAGTACACGTATGTAATCCCTCCGCACTTTAAAGTAAATTAATTGACTATGTTTTTTTTTCTCACCCCCTCCCTCCCGTTTTTTTTATGTGGAGGAACTTTGTGAGAATTTTTTTTATAAAAAATGTAGGGGCAAAGCACTTTTTACTTTTCTGGACCCCCCACAAAAATTATTTCTGTATCCGCCCCTGCTCTGTGGCAGATAAAATGTGATTATCATTAGCATTATGGTAAACAAGCACAAAATGTGACATGTGAAAAAAGTCATGACACACAACATGCGTCACCACCTTTTTTTCTAACTTTGCCCGATCGCCTCTAGCCAGTTCGCGAACTGGCTGGCCAAAGCCCGAAATCAAGGAAAGATCGGACTTTGGCCGGTCATTTTGAGGCAATATTGGCCATTTCGCGAAGTGGCCGGCCAATTGGCGAACTGGCCGATTTCGGGCTTTGGCCGTAACATATACATGGAGGGTCAAAAATTCGCACAACTCGGGAGAAGTGGCTGTGTGAATTTTATTGTTTTGCAGATTTTGAAGTCATTAAAAATTAACTTAAATTGTGTCTTAAACTTGTCTTAAGACTAAAGAGATGAAGAACAATAAAAACTGCAAAATTCACGAATAACAAGAATAGGAATGACTACAAGAGTTATAAAATATAGATTTAAAAACAGCACATGTTTCAGTTCACTGCCCTTACCCCACCATTCTCCAGAACAGAAAGCTAACCAACATGAGTTTTTTTCTTTCTTTTTAAAAGAAAATTTATAAGAGATTACCAACTTCGTTTTACGGTAAAATAGACGTATCATCATGAAAAATTTTATTTTTCGGGTGAATTACCTTTTTCTGCACAAGTACCAAGTAAAAAATTGAAAATTTTAGGATTTATAGGATAAACTAGCGGTACCCGCACGGCTTTGCCCGTGGTATAAAATTAAAAGTTCATTTGTAAAGAAATGATATAGCAGAAAAAAATACTCTATTTTAGTTATAATTCAACTATAATTCCTTCAAAGTATGATATAAAAATTTGGTATGGACCCTACACTACTTCCTTTTACGTGTAAATTTCTTAGTAGATGCCTTAAGTGCTAAAATAGTGCTTGAAGTGAGTAAGATAACAATTCAAACATTTGCATCCCTAGTTTGCCACGAAACAATGCAAAAAAATGTTTTACAATGATTAATCTCCTAAATATCGCCGATTTTAACATCATTCAGTAGATTTTTCGCAAAATATCGCCAATAGCGCCAAATTGAACCCAAAAATTTTTTTTTCGCTAAATTTATTGCCAACTTGGCGATATGTCGCCAAATTGGCGTCAAACACTTGGTGACCAAAAGCTTGGCGAGATATCGCCAAGTGGTCGCGCCAATTCATATCACTTTGGTCTGCATTGAAAGCCCTGATTACCCCATAAAAGGGGTAAATCACCCCCTTGGGGACATTCGAATGCAACCCCAAAGATAGGTGCACAAAAATAAGCCAAAAGAAAAAATAAGAAAAATTTTGTTGCTCACAGGAACCAACAGAAATCTTAACAAAGTTTAAAAGAAGAAGAAAGTTTTCTTTCCTAACTTCAAAAACAAAATAATACATTTTCCGAAATGACATACTTTAGAAAGAACGTTGCAATATCGCAATAAGATAGAAGTAAATATACTGAAATAGAATTGAATGCCAAATTGTAAAAAAGTCGCCAAAAAAATAATTTTTAATATTGTCTTTCATTATTTATTAAATGCAATTATTGCTGCAAATTACAGTCCAACAATAAATAATCACATTGCAAAAGTATATTTGGAGCAATTTTTTCTTTTAAACTCAACTGATCCTAAAAATTTTAAGTATTAGTCATAGAAATTTCGTGCATTATTCTTCACAATGATAATAAAAACAATAAACATCGACAAAGATCAACCAGCAAACGATAAATTAAAAGCTAAATTCGTTCACTCAAGCCATTTGCTGCAATTTATATTGAAATAAATTAATAATGAAGTAAAATATGTTTTGCAGACGATAAATTTAGAATGGTATCCTGTATTTTAAGGAAAGGACTCGATTTCTCATTTGATTGACAGGTGCCATCTTATCACGGTTTTTAATATTTCATTTGACTAATTTTAATAAGGCTTGGAGTTTGGATTGTTACAAAAACAAATACATTTTTAAAATTATTAAGGGAAAAAGAACGAAATAAAAACGTAACCATGGTAACAACATGAAAAGTTGATTTCCGTTGATAAAATAATTCATTTCATCTCTATTTTCAAACAAATTTTATTCGCGAGCAAAGCCAATTTAGAATCGTTTGGCTTGCTTTACTGAAGGTAAGCCTTGAATTTCGGGATTCTAAAAACAATTGTTACAGCTCTCCTGATGATCGTAGAAACTTCGAAAAAACGTCATTTTGTGCAGAAAATTTCAAGCTTTCGAATGACATAAGACTTGAAAATGTGTATGGAATATTTCTTCCCTATTTTATCGAATTTCCTCTAAGAATTCGAATAGAAAAAGAACGAAATGGAATGTTCGAAAAATCGCTTCGAGGTGCAAAACTACATGCTACAAACTAATTTTGTGCCAAGTGGCATGAAAATCGACCGAACGGTTTTGGCGCTACGCGCGTAACAGACAGACAGACAGACAGACAGACAGACAGACAGAAAGAAAGAAGGACAGACAGAACCACCTTCAGCTTTATTATTAGTAGAGATTTCAAATTTTTAGGTATTTTAACACCATTATTAAAATACTACGATTTTGAGGAATTTTTAGAACTCCCGAGCCCTTCATACATGATACAAAAAAAAAAAGACATGCTTCAGTTTTTTAATTAAATCTATATATATATATATATATATATATATATAAAATAATAGAATTGTAAGAGGAAAAACGAAGAGACCACACCAAAAGCCCATAGATGCGCAAAGCAGCTAAACTACAAAGCCAAGTATATAATAAAACAAATAAAAAATACTAATAATGAAATCGAAAATGGCACATTAGGAGAAGTGAAAGGAGAAAGGTTGAATCCAGAGCTCGCATCAGCCGTGGGGGATTCAAGAGTGGTCGAAAGACCAAAAAATTTTAAAAATAAACTAAAGAGAGGATGTTTTAGTTCAAAATATGCAGTCTACAGATATTCATTGGGCAAAAAAGCACCAATGTGAGCCTGCAAACCGCACATTAGAACAAAAACCTAAAACTAAAAGCAGGGGTTTCGCCTCGACCGATTAGGAATAAAATTCCCAAAAACCGGCCACCCACAGGACGGTCCTGCTGTGAAAATAAAAACATCTCACCTGAAGTTCCGCGCGACAAAATCCAAAATCATATCCAGCAAATCAGGAGGCAGTCCAGTTGTCAAAATATAAGGTAAATCCGTGTCCAAAAAACAAATCCTAAAACGTTCCGGTCTACCATTTACACGTGCTCAAAAAATATCCATCCCTGCAATCCTGAAAATGGTTTCTTCCAGCGATTTCATACGATTGAACAGTTAAACAGTTACAGTGAAGCAAAGTCGTTATTGAAGGTCAGGGTCGGACTGGCCATGTGGGCATTTGGGCAAATGCCCGGTGCGCCGCTCTGAAAAGCGCCGGTCGACAGACTTTTTTTTTTTTTTTTATGGCAAACTTTTTTTGCATTAATTTTTGTTCGCTGAAAAATCTAGTTTTTCGTCGCCTTGAATTACTTCGAATATTATTCATACCAGGCACGGATTCAAGTGGGGTAGTGGGGCAATTGCCACTCTCTAAACAAATGAGGGGGCGCTTCCAAAGCTTCAAGGGGGCGCCGAAGGCGCCTAGGTGCTCTCCGTACTTAAAACCCCAATACTGCTTCAAGCCGTTTAAGCTTCGGCACCCCCTTCACACTGACCTAAGGCACCTATGCGCTCTCCGTACTTTAACCGCCAATACAGCTTCAAGCTTCGGCGCCCCTGAGAGGCGCTTCCAAATCTACAAGGGGCGTGCACCGAAGGCACCCCCTTCTCACCGACCGAAGACTCCTAGGCGCTCTCCGTACTAAAAACGTCAACAATGCTTCAAGCTTCGGCGCCCCTGAGGGGGCGCTTCCAAAGCTGCAAGGTTGCGCGTACCAAAGTCGCCCCCTTCTCACCGACCGAAGACTCCTGGGCGCTCTACGTACTTAAAATGCCAATACTGCTACAAGCTTTGGCGCCCCCTTCTCTTTGACCAAAGGCACCTATACTATCTCTGCGCTTAAAACGCCAATAATGCTTCAAGCTTCGGCGCCCTTGAGGGAGCGCTTCCAAAACTTCAAGGGGGCGCCGAAGTTGCTCCCTTCTCACCGAAGGCACCTGCGCTCTCCGTACTTAAAATGCCAATACTTCTTCAAACTACATAGACCCTTAACACTCAAACAGTCAGAAATAATTTTACCAAAAAAGTAAGTTGGTGAAAGAACATTTGCAAGCACAGCTAATTTTTTTTTGAAATATGATACATTTTTCAATCTCCCCCCCGCCCCGCCCCGGGGCTTTCAGTAAGCAAAACATATTTTTCGCTTCCTCAATCACATCAATTTTTGTTAACGGCAGGCTTTCGCTTAATTTGACTTCGTTCCTATATTTTACCGCTGCGGAGTCGGAGTCGGACTGATTTTGGACCAAAGGAGTTGGAGTCGGAGTCGCTGAAAAACATGTCGACTCCGACCACCTCCGATTTGGATAAAATTTTATGGAGGTGAAAACGTATCTTTGAAACTAACAGATACAAATTTTCAGCTTCCAATGTCCAAATCCTAAGCATCTAGGATCATTGAAAAAGGGACTTCTCAAAATGTTC
>JAXGGA010024194.1:0-12415 GCA_038373865.1 Uloborus plumipes
AAAAAAAGTTTTGGTTCTGAAATTTTCGAATGTCGAATTTTGACGGATTTGCACGTTTTGAGGTGCGCTGAGTCCATTTCGACCATTTTTGGAAAATGTCTGTCTGTGTGTGTGTGTGTGTGTGTCTGTGTGTGAGTCTGTATGTGTGTGACCAGTTTTTGTGGCCGCGCTAGAGCAAAAACTACTGCATGAAATCGAACAAAAATTTTTGCACATATGTACCACCATGTGAACTGGTGCACCTGACTTTGTTTAGCGAATTCCTCCAAGGGGGGTGGAGCAATCGCACGTGTTCTGCGCGGGAGTGAGTGCTATATCTCAGGAAGTGACCGGCGGAATCAAACGAAAATTGGTCCATAGGTAGACCCTACTGAGTACAGGTGCTGATTCAATTTGTTTGTCAATATCTCCAAGGGGGTGGAGCAATCGCACGTGTTCTGCGCGGGGGTGATTGCTATATCTCAGGAAGTAACCGGCGGAATCAAACGAAAATTGGTCCATAGGTAGACCCTACTGAGTACAGGTGCTGATTCAATTTGTTTGTCAATATCTCCAAGGGGGGTGGAGCAATCAAAAGTGCTTATTTTGTCATTGCACCTACTGTATCTCGGGAAATATTGCTGCGATTTGAATGAAATTTGGAATAACACTAACTCAATATGGAAGCAAGCATCGATTAAATTTTGTCGCCAATCTCCTCAGGGGGAGGATGGGGTGATCTTTGCGCTTAGTCAACAATGCGAAAAATTAATTCATTAAAAAATCGCTTTCACGCTATTTAATTATCAAAACAGCTGAAAACTTTCAATGATTTGAAATTTTTAACTGTTGCCAATTTCTTTTTACTAACAAATAAAATGTTTGCAATTTATCTAAACAAGGCTTTTGCAATGATTTCCAATTTCGCTCGTTGATTCTGAATTTGCAGGGTTATTACGATAATTGGGAAATTGTAACTGTCTCCAATTACTCGGGCGAGTACGTATTTTATTTTGTAACCGGAATTCATAAGATAGATATAGAAGAAAGTTTCGTGACGGCCACGACAGCTAGTTTAGACTGTCTACATTTTCATAGTGTTTGCCCCAAAAAAAAACAGCTCTAAATGCTTGAAAAAATTAAAATCGGTCGGCGAGAGATCCGGTGAATATGGTAGATGCTGCAAAACTTCATATTCCAGTTCGTTACGTTTAACCGATCCAGCTTATTTCGCTCTGTCAGTGCGTGCGGTACCCCACTTGTCCATCTTCTTAACCTTGCCAATCTCAGAAAGGTGTCTCAATATCGTTGTATGGTCAACTTTCATCCTGATAGCAAGTTCCCTCGTGGATACGGCTGGATCCGCTTCCACTAGAGCCTTCAGGTCATCATTCTTCACAGACGTTTTGGGTCTTCCGCGCGGCTCACTTTGCAGTGAAAAATCGCCAGTCCGAAATTTTTCGAACCAACACTGCACTTTCCGATCGTTAACCGTATTCTCCCCAAACGCTTGGTTTATGTTGCGTGCAGCTTTTGCAGCACTATTACCAAGTTTGTACTCATATAAGAAAATGACGCGAATGTCGGCAGAATTCATATCGGCAATAAACTCAAAAGAAATAACAAAAGGGAAGACCTTCGAGAAAACCTATTTTGCTGAAATGAGTCTCTGGCAATGGACAATACGACTATGAATGAGGTTATGCCAAAGACAAAAGTATAACGAAAACAGGGAGACAAACGTCCGCATGTAAAGAGAATCCGACATTTCATACGCACCAACCTAATACTTTAGGGTCCGGGTTTGGCGATTTTTTTCAGACTGTGGGCAGAATTAATAAATGGTTGCCAGAAAACCATAAATCTAAATGAGAAACCATAAATCTAATGGTTGCCAGATTTAATAATTTATCGCCGGACCTTAAACTAGGATTTATTCCACAGAAATTTGTGAAACATTAAGCTACAATTAAAATACCATGGAGTGACTTCCCACAAGTAATGTCTTAGTTTACCCCAGATATATCGGTTGAGTTACTCCACAGAAATAGACGAAGCACTGCTGCCAAGGTCCTTCTGGAGTAAAGATTATACAATACTTTTTTACAGCGAATCGTTGATTATGCCTTCAGTAATATGCCTCACGCACATGCTGCCGCAGTCGTGAGCTCCGCAAAAGTTGGTTACAGTGCTCCCTATTAGTTGCATGGCTCAATTGACAAAAATGTTCCGATTTCAGAACAAGCGTTTTCAAAGGCACTGCTACTGGAAAAATACAGCAAAATTGCCGTAAATATTACAGTGTTTTTTCAACAGTGCATTTTCAACCTTGCACATCAGCAAAAAACCAACCGAAACAGAAGGCAGAAACCGAAAATCAGGGTACTTTTCATTTCCTTTAAATTCAAAGTATCCTGATTTTCGGTTTCTGCCTTTAAATAATGTAACCTGCTCAGTGTTTTTAAGGCACAATAATTTAGTTTTATTTTCTATTAAAATACGATGCATCATCTGTATAAAAACTGAATAAAATCAAATAATCTGACTTCACCCTCCAGAAAAATAATCACCGATCGCTTAAAACTCCCGTCACAATTCATTACCTTTCTTTCTTCTGATGCTAATCACAAAAAATATATATGTTCTCCGAAGATAAATGTAAATTTTATCTCAAACAAAAGTTTAACGCTAGAAAAATTAATTTGTGTCGAACAAAAACGATCGTTACGCGAACGTTAAATTGTCGACAGGATTATGAATAGCTGCTTTTACCGCAGTTTGAGTGCGATTGGCGGTATCTTTTAACCAACATTAATGAGGAATGATTATTTAGAATAAAATGGCTGACATTTCGACTTTGAGGAACGAGGCAGCTCTAATAGAGTCACTTCTCTTATGCTAATTTATTTAACGCGGAAACTTCGTTTAAGTCCTGGTGATTTATTTGTTTGAGGGAAGTTTGGTTTTGCCTCAGGGGTTGAAGTCGGATGAAAAATTGCTGTTTCGGAAGTAAGTTTTCATGACGGAATTGCAGTTCAAACTTAGTTCATGAAAACTAATTAAGAAATATAAAAAATAAGTTCTAGTCCTGTTTTTGTGATTTATGCACATTTTTCTCATAAGTAAAGACAACATTTTTTACGTAACTAACGCAAAATATAGAGAATGTTAAAAACAAAATATAAAATATTCTAAGTAAAAATAAAATGCAGAGCTCGGGAAATTTTTAACCCTATTAGTGTCAGTTTCATAAGTTGCCACTTCTTTTTACTTAGTTTTTTATCCCTTTATTCCCCGAAGGGACTTAGAAGTCCCGCTTTTATTAATTTAGTATTGTGAATCCTAAATGGCTGGAAACCGAGTTGGCGGTGTATTGCATGTTCCTGCCTTAGCCCTTGCTTAAGGGCAATACTCACTGCTTCATGCTGAAGCTTTTGAGTACCACTCCTTGTACTTCGCTAAGAGGCCGACAGACAGTTCCTGCGATCGAAAACAGTTTTCTTAGGGGCCCTAAAAAGGCCTTAGACCCTCAAAAATTTCAATTTTTTTTACTCCGTAAAAATGTTTTTTGATGTGTTTGCAACTCAAAAAACCAAAAAAATATGCATTTTTTTTTTAAAGTTAATTTGACGCATAAAGGGTTAAACCATCTTTTTTTGTTCTTACATTTGTTGAGTTTAATATATATAAATAAATAATTTCAAGTGAATACATTTTTAAAAGGTAAAACATAAAGGCTGCTGTTTGTTTTTATTATATTATTAGGATTGATTTTTATTTTCATTCTGATTTGCTGTTATTCTAATTCCTAAGTTTTGAATGAATAAATTTTTATATTTGGCAATGACAAGTGAAAGGGGATTTAGAATACTTTATTTTTGATGAAAAATATGTAAGAGGAAATTTCATTATTTATTTTTTCATTTTGTAAAGTATATTTTTTCCAGTGGAAAAGATTTTCCCAATTGTGTAATGTCCTTTGTTGTTGTGCCTAGGGCCATTTTTCTTTATTTATTCATTTATTGAGGTGGCGATTGACAAGTGATCTTTAAAAAGCATTTTTGAAAATTGTAATCACCCTGCTTGCCCCTGGTAACAACTAATTTGCATTTTAATTTAAAATGAAGAGAACATAAAATACCCAAACATATAGTATACTTTTTTTCTTCAGCTTTCTTCTCATTTATTTTTTCCCATTTATCAATATCCTTCTGATTTACCTTTTACCAGATATGCTTAAGAAACCGTATTCCTTAACTTGTTTTTAAGATTTCTTTGCTGTTAGTAATGAAAAGGCATTACATTTCGTTATTTTACCTTGAAAATAGCTCGCATTTAAACTTAAAATGTTGAGTTAAAATTATAGGTTACAAACTACAGTCTAAATTAATAGCGATTTTCCTCCTTAAAGTGTTTTTTGATAGCTTACAATTTTTCATCTCCTTTTCTTCATTAACCTATTAATGCCTAGTGTCCTTTTTTTAGGACGGTCCAAAAAAGGATCTGAATTTCCCCAAAATGAAAAATAAACATTTCAACCAAATAATAGTATTCAATTAGTACCTTGGTATTGTTTCAATTCGTTATTAACAGATTGCAGCATATAAACATTGTAAAGTGTGTTTTGTTGCAGTTTTAATGTGATCTTTATCAAAAATTACATCGTTCACAATCTCAAGGAAAAAAGCTAAGTTTTCAAAGTTATTCCCAGCTTCCCAGTTTATGTTAATTGCTGATTTCATTTCTTCTTATAAAATGTCTTTTTAAATATTATATCGTAGGCAGAAAAAAAATTTAGTAAAAAAAGTATGTACCCTCTGGGGTCTATCGTAACTTTTAAGGGACAATTTTTCTTTCCCTAATAAAAAAACTATTTTTTACATGATATTTTTAAAAAATATATTTTTTCTGTCCATTAAACACTGTTTCTAACCAGTATACAAAATGTCTTTGGGGGGAAAAAATGTCAGGCATTAATGGGCTAAAATTTAGTGTTTTCGATAACTTACAATTCTTTGAATACAATTCTTTGTCTCCTTTTCTTCATAAGAATTCGGTGCTACTCGCTCTCCTTTTCTCAATAAAAATTTCTTGTTTATCTGTAACTTGCAATTCTTTATCTCTTTTTCTTCATAAGAGTTTGGCACTATTCACTCTAATATTCTCAATAAAAATGTCGTGTTTTTCGAAAACTCACAATTCTTAATCTCCTTTTTTCCACAAAAATTTGACGTTTTCAAATAGCTTAAAATGAGGGATTTCCTTTTTTCAATTAAAATTTCATGTATTTAATAACTTATAATTCTTCGTCTCCCTTTCTCCAAAAAAAAAAAGAAAAGAAAAGAAAATCGTGTTCTTCAATACCTTACAATTCTTCATTTCCTTTTCTCCACAAAAATTCCGTGTTTTTGATAACTTAACAATTCTTCTTCTTCTTTTATCCATAAAAATTTAATGTTCTTCAATAACTCACAATTCATCTCCTATTCTCCATAGAAATTTGAGTTTTTCGCTCTCCTTTTTTTGAAAAAAAAAAAAAATGTGTTTATCAATAACTTACAATTTTTCAACTCCTTTTCTCTCCATCTCCCTTTCTCCAAAAAACATTTCGAATTTTTCTTTATCTTAAAATTCTTCATCTCCTTTTCTCCACAAAAACTCATTGTATTTAAATAACTTAGAATTATTGCTGTCCTTCTCTCTATAAAAACTTCGTGTTTTTCGATAACTTACAATTCTTCATCTCTTTTTCCCTTAAAAAATTTTGATTTTTTCAATTACTATGAACCTTAAAACAACGTACAAACAACCCATTTCAAAGTTCAAAACAACCAATTAAGCCCATTATTTCTTACTTCAGCAATAAAACATCCAACCCTAAATTGTCATAGCAACACAAACAAGCATCAAACAACTGCTGCCATTTAAAATTGAAAAAATTCGCATTTAGAAATTCTTCAATCCTTCTCCTTTTTTATTTAAAAAGAGCGATAGAATTAATAACCTCGACATTTACTTTTGTAGTCGCACACGCAATGGGTGATTAATTCTGCCAAGAGCGAGACAAGATTCTTTTCTCTCTTTTTATTGATTGTTGTTGTGCTGTCTACGACATTCTTAATAACTGTCAACCTCGCCCCGACTAAGTTCCAGGCTTCATCGCATTGTCATTGGAATTCCTATAACATGTCCAAGACAAACGTGTCAGCGGATGGTTTGCTTTTCTTCAAGAACGAAAAGGCGAAGTGGTTAAATTTCTCGTAAGGAAATAGTTTTCAGTGAAGCAGACTATATGGTAATATGAGGAAGTTTTTGTTCAGTGAAAACTTAATTATTCTAAGTTAAATTCAGTTGATATTTAATTAAACTAGCCTGAGATTAAATTGCTGTCTCGAGAGTTAAAATGCTTTTGGGGTATTTTTTGCAAGCTGAAATCAAATTCAAAGTCAGAAAGTTTCTACCAAGTTCCATTTTTTCCCCAAACTCATTTTATTTTACTTAAAGATTAATTGTATGGGTGAATATTAGGAAAAGTGCCAACTTGACCCATGGAAATTTTTAAAGATACTCAGAAAATAAATTAATAGGGTATTTTAAATACACATTAGTAACAATTTTTTTTAAAAATTTGGGGCATGGTCAAGGTGAACATTTACCCATGACATTACTACATGATGAGGATGATAGCGATCTGACAAATATTACAGATTTCACACGTACGGCCGTATTCTCAATGCCATCTCACCGCGGAGATAACACTCGGACTATCCAAATCGAGTTTTAAGCTAAAACTCGTATTAAACGTTTTGCGTATTCTCCAAGTCGTTTTAAGAGCCGCTTAAGAGAGCGGAGTGTTAGTTGAAATCGAAATGAAACGGCAATCGCCATTGGCTATAATGACTCACGTGACATTTTCTATTTGTTAACTGCATCCTTAACCGCTTGATTTTGTTTGTTTATCTCATTTTATGCGAAACGTGCTTCTGTACTTTCCTCTTCTATTTGAATCTTTTGTAAAATAAATAATAAGATGACTCAAAAGAGCAACTTTATAGCTATCGAATTAGAAGTATTACTGACCCTTACAGATTACGAAAAATATAAACGCATAATTGAGTGGTTGCGCTCTGTGGTGTCTAGCATTAAGGGGCTGAGCATAGTAATTATACTCTCCACCGTACTTTTGCTGGGAAAATTCCAAGTCATAAATATTCAATTAAAACATAATATTTCATGTTTTTAAGAAAAAAAAAAAATTACACGCTTAATTTTACGTCACATTATCTTAAGACCAGTAAAATTTTCGCTTGGCGAGAATTGAGCCATCTAAGATTTACGGCAACCCTTGTGTTATCTGCGCTGCGAAAGAAAGTTCAGATAATAAATAAAGACAATATTAAAAGTTAATGTGTTGGCGACTATTTTACAACTTGGCATTCAATTCTATTTCTGTATATTTACTTGACGGATCAACTTTTTACGTTATTTTGCAGCTTGTTTTATTTGCTGGTTTATTCTGCATTTTAATGGCTTTTTTTAATTAGTTAGCGAATTATTTTTCATTTTAACTGATTCTGAGTCTTGTTTTGTTCCTCAAATAAGTCCAACTCAAAATGTTCTACACGATCCAAACGACTGGCGTCCATGTTTGTTTACGAGAAAAGGATGATGGGAAGGAAATCTACGCTTGACCCACGCTTAAACCGCCGAAGTCGGGGGCACAAGCGAAGCTTAAAAAAGAGCGTGTTGTGACGCATCTTTTCGCCAAGCCGGACTGGAGAATACGCTTTTTTTTGCAGCCTCGTGTTAAACCTCGCTTAAAACTTAAGCGTCGGTTAAAACGGCGTGGAGAATACCGGTGTACAAAAGTAAACACATTCACTACATTTTATGTTTAAAAAGAAAATAATTATTACTTAGAATGCAATAAAACTTACATAGCCTGAACGCTTTTTTGTTTTATAAATAAAATTAGAGACAAATTAAAGGTTAATTCAAGTTTAAATTAGTGCGTGAAAATTTTTTTCAAACAGATAAATAGGTTAATAGTTAAAAAATCAAATTAAAATAAAATTCTTAACGCAATCTTTTGAAACGAAATTAATTCAAGACAGTCAGAGTTTTTCGAGGGAGGGAGATTTGCCCTAAAGGCCTAAATTGTTCGTAAGTTTTCTATTTTAAAACAAAATTATATTTTTGGGTGCAGTAGTTACGAACGAAGGTCTAAATACTGATTTAAAAGAAAAGAGGGTGAAAAATGGCAACAATTTTGTTTGAAAACTCAAATTTTTCAGAAAAATTAATGTTTTATAAGCATTTAAAAGAACAATAAATAAACTGCTTCCAATAATGAAAAATTTGGCAGGAAAAACAATGCACTTGAAATTATCTTTGTTCTACAAAACTTAACTCATAACACTAAGAAAGAATTGCGAAAAAACATCGGTAACGCACGCATCAGTTTCGTAATAAATATCTTCCATTTCGGCGCTGCCGACATGACAAATTTAACGCAATATGATAGCTGAACAATCCCTAATTAAAGATTCGAAAATAAAAACACCTTATTATGTCCATGGCAATAGGTTTCTTTTCGATTATGCAAAAATAGATTGAAAAATTAATTTATTTTGTGTCTTAATTTCCGTTGCCGACATGACACTTCATTCGGTAGAAACAGAAATTCAAGATTGAAAAAATCTTACCTGTAATTCAATGCAGCCGATGCGCAAATTTTCTATCGGAACTGAAATATCATATATTAGAGCTTCATCCAGCGTAGTTTTTTGGCACCAAAAAAGTGTTTTTTCTAGATATTATCATTCCGGAAGTTGGCTCACTCGTCATGTTATGAAAACTTGTGACGAGCAGAAATTGCTATTTTTTAATCGATCTAAATTCATTTTATCTAAAACACGAGAGTTAATCGTCATAGATGAACATAAAATATGCTATTTTCTTTAATATTTGTTTCTGCTGCGATGTTTTATAATCCACAGAATTTTTTTGAGCTTTGCGATTCGAATGTGTGACGCGCGGCCGACATGACATTGAGGCAATAAAAAGAGTTCTATTGTCACAAATTAAAGTAAAAGCTGGAAATTTTGTCATGGATTGTATGTGCGACGCAGTTTACTGTATGAAACAAGAAAAATGTTCTTTTTTTATTTGAAAGTACTTGAGAAATTCATTTGTGACTTAAATTAGCACTTTTCCTGGTATTCACCCATACATTGTACTAGCAGTACCCGCACGGCTTTGCCCGTGGTATAAAAAGAAAAGTTCATTTGTAAAATAATTGATATAGCAGAAAAAACACTATTTTAGTTACAATTCAACTATAATTCCTTCAAAGTATGATATAAAAATCTGGTATGAACCCCACACTACTTCCTTTTATGTGTAAATTTCTTAGTAGATGCCTTAAGTGTTAAAATAGTGCTTGGAGTGAGCAAGATTACAGTTCAAACATTTACATCCCTAGTTTGCCACGAAACAATGAAAAAAAAAATGTTTTACAATGATTAATCTACTAAATATCGCCGATTTAAACATCATCCAGTGGATTTTTCGGAAAATATCGCCTATAGCGCCAAATTGAACCCAAATCAGAAAAAAAATTTGCCACATTTGTCGCCAACTTGGCGATATGTCGCTGAATTGGCGTCAAACGCTTGGCGACCAAAAGCTTGGCGATAGATCGCCAAGTGGTCGCGACAATTTATATCACTTTTGTCTGCATTGAAATTAACACTGATTTACCCCATAAAAGGGGTAAAACACCCCCTTGGGGACATTCAAATGCAACAGAACCAACTCACAGAAACCAACAGACATCTTACCAAAGTTTAAAAGAAGAAAAAAGTTTTCTTACCTAACTTCAAAAACAAAATAACACATTTTCCGAAATGACACGCTTTAGAAAGAACGTTGAAATATCGCAATTTATACGATACTAGCTGCGTAGCCCGGCGTTGCACGGGCTGTAATGTAGTGAAGGCAGTTTGAGAAAACTACTCGCCACCAAGGCGGCTCGCCTTTAAAGAAATGAGGAAAGTTTAAACAGTTTACTCGCCGTCAAGGCGGCTCGCCTTTACAGTAGCCAGGAAAGTTTCAATTCACTATTCGCCGCTAAGGTGGCTCGCCTTTAAAGTACTAAAGAAAAGTTTAATAAACTACTCCCCGCTAAAGCGGCTCGCTAAAAAGCTTTCCTGCATCAAAGAATCAATCGAATTATTTGCACATGCTTCCTCAAAAATAAAGACGATGTCAAGTAGCGCATACTTAGCACTCTCCCTAAATAACAAATAAAATTCCTTTCCAAAAACAATTATTTCCAAACCGCTTTCTTCCTGTAAAATTAATTGCAAAATTCTAAACGAAAAAGTTCTTTTAATATTTGGATCGCAGCCAGAAAAAGTCCCTTCTAAAAACAGCAATTGCAATTTTATTTAAAAACACATTTTCAAAATGGTACCAGAGAAAAAAATATGTCATTAATAATTAGAATAAAAACAATTGTTAGAACTTTGTTATAACACGTATTCAAAATGACAATGGAAAAAAATAACACTCTTTCATTTTAAAAAGTTCAACTTAATTAACGTTTTAATTTAAAATCGCAACGGAAAGAAATAAATATCTTGGAATTTTAAATAGTTCAATAATTTAATTAACGTTTTAATTCAAATGGCAACGGTAAGAAAAAATGTCTTGGAAGTTTAACCCCTTCGGCCCTGAATTTTTAATTGGGTAGATAAAAAATCAATGAGTGGTTATATATGCTATAATGCATGTAAATATGTTAAATACGTAATATTATGAGATTCTATCAATTACGGAACTAATTAAAAAGTGCGTTCTATTAGTAGGACACCAGGCTGTTATTAAAGTAAAAAAGAGACATTTATTTCCAAGTATATTTACACTAATTTGGTGTGAAATTTTTTGAAACAATTCCTTTGCGCATGAAAACATAGATACACTTCACATTTTTCACAATAAGAAGTTGTTTTATAGGTGCAACCTTCTAATTTGCATCTCAGCTGTTTCGAACTTCTCTCAATCATGCGAATTTATTAAATCATACCTCACATCTCCACAGGGTCTAACAGCTGGGTTTAATTTTTTCTTTGCTGGTTTTACAACAGAACTATTTCCTGATCGCCTCCCACGCTCAGAGCGGCTGTTGCTCGTTTTGCGAATGCCAACGTTTTTGCTACATCAAACGTGAAATCGAGCAAATCCATTTGATTTTTACGTGTAATTTCTAACGAAGCGGCATCCTGTTTGTACTCTAACCAAGAGTTTGTTATAGCTATACTGAAATAGTGGAATCTTTCTCTTCATCAGGTATCAAGTGCGACAAATCATAATTTGATGGCTGCAATTCATTATCAGACACGTCTAAGTCTACATCTTCTAAATCAGAATCATCCAGACTATTTGGGCACTGATTGGCTTTTCTTCAAGAACAACATTTTGCTTCGCATATTGGCTAAGGAAATAAAATTGCATTTCAGTGTGCGTAATTTGATATAAACAGACAATATCGTGCATCTAATTATGCAATAAATTCCTTAAAATATAAAAACTATAGTCATAAGGCAATTATTTAACAGAAAGTATTGTTTTGTTTTAAAACAAAACATGCTTTTAGCACTACTAAGCACCTGATTACTATTAATTGAACATGAAGAAGAATGTGCCAAGTGTGCTCCAAGGCCTGATGTCCTATTAGTAGAACAGATATAAAACTCGTATTAACAATTAAATTTACAGTTACTTTTTTCATTAAAAGTACTGAATTGGTCATTAAGAGTCTATTTGGTTCTGTGGAATTTTTATTAGGTGCAGGGAATTGCAAATAATAGCATTTTGAGAAGTAATAAAAACTGCATTTACCTTTTTGCTGCAAATGGTGAGAAACCGCTATTATCTTCTCTGCAGAACACATGCTGAAATCTACTGAGCAAAAATGGTACCATATATGAAATCTTACATCTATTATGAGTAAGGCACTGGATTTTGAAGTTAAAATTCTTAAAAAGGAAGAATGTAGAGCATGATAAAGATGTGTACTAATAATAGAACGCCAGGGCCGAAGGGGTTAATCATTTATTAGGCTTAATCGCTTTAAATTTGACTACTTATTAATTGATATCTTCGCTAATTAAAATCGTATAATTATATAAATTGAAACTAATGAAGCCTGAAAAATTACCTATCTATCGGTACCTGGTTCGACTTTCAGTTCAGTGGCGTTCAGGAGAAAGAAGCGTGACATAAATAGAAAGAAAGATACTCAGTTTTTAATATAAGTAGATGAGTTTTAGGCAGGGATTCAAGTGAAACAGGCCATCGCAAATTACAATCGCTACTGGAAATGAATTGCATTAGAACGTTTCTTGATAAAAACATCGTGACGTCAGCGTGA
>JAXGGA010024195.1:0-12414 GCA_038373865.1 Uloborus plumipes
ACTAAAGAAAATGAAAATTTGGTAATACTAAAACTTTTTAAAATTTAAAAAAAAACCAAAAAAAAAAAAAATTTTAAATTTAATAAAAAATAAATTTTTAAGAATGCACCAAGTAAGCTAAAAAAATATTGTGTAACGCTTAGAATTAAGAATATTAAAACATATGGAGAAAAGTATAAAACTCTACGCATTTATTATGCATTTAATCCAAAAACTTCAATATGTGCGCCAGCCTAAGCTTCGGCCATTAATTGGCTGAAGCTTCGGTATTCGGCGCTTCGGCCAAATGCCGCTTCGTTCCATCTCTAATTACTACTTTATATTTTTTACTTGTTACAGTAACTGGCACATTCAATAAGGCATTAAATTTTTGTTGAGCTTCATAGAAACGTAATATTTTTTGAGCTTTCAAAGCCGCATTTTGTAGCGAGGTTTTACTGCCCCCCCCCCCCCAGTCACCCAGGTTTGTGACAACACATTTAAAAGTTTCTTTTGCTTAAAATATTGCATTTGTAAAAAAAGGAATTAAAAAAAGAAATTAAAAAAAATTTGTTTATTTTTGGGGGAAGGGGAATACAGGAATTCTCTACAAAATTAGCTTCTGGCTGCCCCATCCTTGATTTTTATCACAATGCAAGTGGAGAATACTAATTTCATAACTGATTGCATAATAAATTTGATTAAATAACAAATATAAAAGTATCAGTATTAAGTATAGAAAGTTTAATTTTGTATCATAAATCATTAAGTGCTTAACATGCCATCACTGTACATTTTAAATTGCTTGAGTTAAATTTAACAAAGATTGTTTTTGAGCAATTATTATTGCATGTTGACTAAACTTTGAAAACTACTTATTTTTTCCAGTTCATGAGCACTTATATGTAAATAACTTAATTTTCATATCAATTGTAAATTAACAACAGGAAGGCAATCGAGAAAAATGTAAAAAAGTACAAATATATAAATATCTAAAAAGCTTAAGAATGATCTGATGAAATCTAAGGACTTAATGAAATATATCACTACAGTAAGAACAGTAACAGCTCAGCTGCTTCAAACACTACATTTTTGATTAAAAACATATAAAATAAGAGAAAAATAAAATTAGGCACATTCTTCTTTGGAATAGAAAGATTGCTTTGTCGCTTCTATTCTACAACAAAAGTGCTTCGTAAAAAGTTCACAACTTTAAAAAAATATTTTTAATACTGTTGGAATGTAGAAAAATTGTTTCACTGGTCTTCGGCACTCGGGTCAAATTTTTCATGCTGGTAGTTGACACAGTTTTGAAAATTTATGTGATCCTGAAAAAGAAATGGTTTTCAAATGAATACAAACCAGAAACATTATTTCAAACAAAATTATTTTATGCATCAAAAAGTGATATCAGTAAAAAATTAAATTTTCCCCTCTATATGGCAACTAATAATTCTGCTTTAAAAAATATAATCACTTGATTGGAAAAAAAATCTAGTAAAGATTTTCTAATTTTATGATCTCCACTTTATTTAGCAATGAATAATTGAATGCTCCATTAGTATAAGCAGAAACTTGTGGGAAGAGTCAAAACCCTTCTGCCCCCAAGAAAAAATCCAAATTGGTTACATATCAGTAAATAATCATCATTCTAATTTAAATTTTAAGAAATATACATTAAATAGGTCATAGTACGTTTCTTAAAATTTTGTGTTTTCTTCAACTATCATGTCTTAGTTTTGTGTTAAAATATTTTGACACTTTATGGGCTTGATATAAGAAGTTGCTCTTTTTGTACTTGAAATTTTATGATACATACAAAATTTTAACTTTAAGGCACATAAATCATATTTTAAATTTATTGACGAATTAATTTTAGCATATTTGGAAAAAGGTTTGATATTAATGGACGACAATTCGTGACAAATAGGAAATTCTCATTCTCATACAATATGAAGTATAATTTTACTTTTTATTTATTTATTATTATTATTTTGATAGTGCGTACAGTTTTTTAGTAAATGATCATAATTATTTTTTCCTTTACTTATTTTTCAACTCGATTTTTCTTTCAGCGATGTCAAGTTGAGACAAATAAGAGATGATTTTCTGAAGTATGGATTCAGGCCCAATTATGAAATGAGACAAGCTACTTGGGAAAAGGAAAGAACTTGAAAAAGAAATAAACAGGAGAAGAGCTGAGGGATTTTTGTATCTACTTGAGATTGAACTTTGTGAAATGTCTTTTTTAGTGGGTAAGTTTGAACTTTGGATTTTGTTTAGTCGACTTTTGTTACAATAAGCGAGGATGGTATAACCACATTTGGAAAATTTCTCACTGAATTTTGTGGCCATGTTAACATTAATAATAGCTAATGCAGCATTTTGATTTAAGAAAAGAAGAATGAGTGTCGTTTTAAGGATCAGCTCAGGATAAGTAAATAATGTAGCAAAATTGAAAGTTGTTTAAAATTTTGTTGAAAAAATGCACGCTCATGACCCAAAAAGTGCAACATATTGAACCTACTTTTCTTTTCAGTGCCTTTTCAGGGCCAATGAAGTAAAACTACTCTTTGGTTTTAAAAGGCGAAACATGCTAATTGCCTTTTTACAACCTTGTTTTGAAACTACATGGTTTTTGTACTGATGAATTTTATGTTGTTAGTTTCTATATGGTCTTGATGTGTATTTCCATGGAAGTTTTTCAATGTAAGGCAAAAACAGGGCGACAAGAATTAACTTGGACACACATGCAATATTATAACTTTAATGCTAAAAAAATATCGCGACCAAACTTCAAAATAAGGATGAATACAACATTTCGCCTATTATATTTAAAAGTTTTCACAATTGGTTCCTTTAGCCTTTATGCAACGCTTAATAAGTGCCACAAAATTTTCGGCTATGGACCACTCTATACTCACTTACTGATACTTTATTCCATTCCTTCCATAAGGAATTCTTTAGAGAAACCGAAGTTTTTTATTCTGTTTGGTCCACCTTGGAGACAAGGGCGTGTGTGTGAAAGTTATGCACACGCCCTTGTCATTACGCCTTATAAAACTTTAGCATCCCTAAAGAATTCTTTATGTAAGGGATGGGTTGAAATATAAGTAATGAAGTTGCATCCACAGTCAAAAATTTTGTGACACGTTAAAATCTCTGTATTAAGGTTAAAGGTAGCCACTTTAAAAACGTTTAACTATATTAGACGAAAAGTTGTATTAATCTTTATTTTGAAGTTTGATTGCAATATTTTTATTAGCACTAAAGTTATAATGTGGCATGTCTGTCCAAGTTATTTCTTGTCACCCTGTATGTAATAAAAAAATTTTTTGAGTCAGTCCTTGCCATAGTATCCAAAACCAAATACATCTCACCAACATATCTTAACTGTTGGCTTTAGGTGAGCTAGAAACAGCATTCAATCAGCCATTACATTTACTGTGACAAAAAGAAGCCGAAATTTTCTTTTATAGACATTCTTATAACTCATAAGAAATCATCTACATAAGAGAACATCATATCATAGGAACCATACTCATGGTCACCATTACTTAAATATGTGCTCAAACCATCAACCAAGGCAAAATAGATATAATTAAAACTTTGATTGAGAAATAAAAATGAGTGACTCTGAATATTTGAGAAAATGGATCGTCTCACAACAGCATTTCCATCCACTGGCTACACTGCTGTGCTAAGCACAAAAATGGTATCTGCAGACAATCTCAAACTGATACAGTAACCCCTCGTTATATCGCACTTTTCGGGGGACAAGAAAAAAGCGCGATATATCTGAAAGCGCGATATAACCGAGGTCATTAAAAATAGTTTTCTATCCAGCATGCAAGTAAATTATACGTCCACATACATAAAAATTCATTTATTCGAGCATTAGATTTTTTTTTCAGTCAAAAATAACAAAAAAATATAACTTACCTCAGTTGTTGTTACAATGTACGGGTCTTCAAAAATATGTATACAGACATAAAATTAACCTATTGTTTTGGTGAAATAAGAACTACTAAAAGGCAGTCAGAGAAGGGGCGTGTGTTTTCTTGACACTTACCAGATGCGTTTCACTCATTGTATCAGTACAAAAGAAAGTGTTCAGTAGTTCCCAAACTGTCTCTGCAGTATGCAAGTTTGGGTGACAGGAATTTGCTGCTTCTTTTCAGCGAATTCAGAAGAACCTTCGTTTTGTTCATTGATGACAAAATAAATGAGAAAGAGACCTTTTCTGAGCACCTTACATATTTTCTCAAAAATGGTTTTGAACTAAACTTTTTTTGTGTGTGGGGGGGGGGGAGGAGACAAAAGAAAAGAGCAATATATCCGAATGAGCGATATAACGAGGGGCTACTGTATATTGCTTTTTAAAGTTTTGTGGAAAAAGGACATTGGCATGCCATTGGAAAAGGCTCTTACATGTCACACTTTTTCAGGCATTATCTGGAGGTGTCCTTATGCCAACGGCATAATTGCCTCTTTAATAGCTGAATCTCTTTGTTTTTCAATGCAAAGTCTGTGGCTCCAAAGTTTGATGCCCCAACATGAATTTTTCCCATCCAGAACAGGATCATTTCATCCAAGATGAACTTCCACAACACATGCCCGATACTCATTTCATCATGCTATTGCAACTGCTGCTAATGGCATATATATATTGCCTAGCGATCGATATCCTCTCCACCACAGCTCACACAGCACTCTTTAAATTCAAGTGGATAATTTGCAGGACTCTCTACACTGCAAAGCATGTCAAGGAACCGAAAACATTTATTGCTATTTTAACTAAAAACTACTCTGACAAACTTTCTCAAAGAATTATAATTTAAACTACTATAATATCTTCTTGGAAAAATTACATTTTTCAAATTTTTAAGAGCTTCCAATTTCTTAGAAATCAGAAAAAAATTATACAGTTTAATCTAAGGGTCACAGATTTTCTAATTTATTGCTAGACCGATTCCAGGGCTTAACAGATGTTGAAAGTATTTAAGACTATTTTGTCTCTTAAGAAAGCTTTGTAAAATAAAAATTATCAAAAAAGTCTAAACTTAACATCATTAAATAATTAAATACATCAGGAAAAATAAAATAATCACTTTACCTTGGCATTCAGAATCATATTCTGTAATGTGGCTGCTAATTCCATAAATTTTGGTCTTTCATCTGAATCTAATTCCCAGCAATGAAGAATAAGTTGGTATCTGAAATAAAGAAATTGTGCAATTACTTATTGCAATGACTGTACCTATTCTGCATTGAAAAAAGGAAAAACACAGATTTATCTCCATTCATAAGGGCAATGCTAACCCAATGAACCTTGATCATGATTTTTTTAGCTCTTTAATGCATATTCCTCATTTTCTTGTTTGATATTTAGTTTTTTCTTTTATTTAGCAAACTTGATGAGTCCAAAGCTTTTAGAAATAGAAAAAAAGGACGAGGCTCTCATACCAGGAATTCTTTTTCCCAGAAGAAAAAACTTCTCAAGGACCTGCATTGGCTTTCCGTAAGCAAATAGAGAACATGCAAGATTTGTGTATATAACAACTGATGTGCAATATTGTAAAAAAAAAAGATTTAAAATGAAAAAAATCAGTTTTTTTGATGGTGGTTGCTAAATAAAATTAAGGTACAATAATGCATCTTATTTTCTGAACTCATTCAACTTATGTTTACTTCTTACAGTAAACTACTCCTTAGTCCCCTTCACATACCGGGGACCAGTATGTGATTGTAGGTGATTGGATGGAGCACTAAAGACAGCTCCCTCCTTTTAAACCAAACCAGGAGCCAAGAAACTTCGATCCAGCATTCACGTAGGTATTGATTTATGAAGAAAACTACAGGAGGATTTTGTGATCTTGACAGATTTGAACTGTACCAGTCTTCAGTGGATATGAGGGGTTTCCATCGGCTGGTACCGAACCTCTGACCAAAGTCCATTATCTTCCTGATCAGGCCCACCTTAGCACAATGTTTATACACAGAAACACATGCACTAAAACTAATTATTTTTGTATACAATTTGTACCCAGTGTTTAGAAGCCATAATTTCAACTTAACTAGTAAAAAAATTTCAAAAATTGTAGTAGTGAATGGTATCAAAATTTGTAAAGATGATTTTTAAGGAAAATATGTTAGACATTAATGTTAAACTTTATCTCTCCCCCTGAGAGAATCCAATAAAGCCACCATTTGCCAACTTATTTACATTACAAATCATGTACTCTATGTTTGCATCTTCTGTAAGTAAAAATCATGAGATTCAAAAGCCCCTGATTCTACATTTATTGTAGTTACAAAATAGGGGTAACTGAAAAAATTCATAAAAAACATTATGAATAAATAAATTGACATAATTTACAGGAAAAAAAAAACATTTTTAGGGATCTAGATTGACTCTGAGGCAGCAAATATTATTTGCAGAAATGAAATTATTTTCTGAGTTAACTCGAAGTTTAAATAGCTCAGTAAAGCTTTCAAGATATGAAATAAACTTATTACATTTTTATGTACACAATTAATTGCTATTTGCTGAAATAATCTTGGTCCATTTTTTTGAGTACAACAAAGGGTTTAACTTATTAGTTATAAAATACAGACAGAACGAGACATAAAAATAAATAGAGGATTAATATAAAATTTTAATTCTTGAAAGACTTTTTTTTCTAAACTGATATGAAGAGTTGTTACACACACAGAAAAAAAAAGCTGTGTGGAAAAAATCAATGCATTTCTTAAGCAGCTGTTAGCAAATTAAATTTAAGAGTCAAAGTACTTCTCCGAATTATGCTTCCATTCCATTTTACTACGAGTTATTGAACATAATTAATGGGTTATAATTTTTAATTTTATTCTTTTATTTCAGAATCAGAGTAATATAAAAGCAATTGACTTGAAATAAGAATAAAAACATATGTAACAGTTAAAACTTCCTTGTAAAGCATTTACTTCAACCCAGAGCTTAACAAGCAAGTCGACAATTTTTATCTATTAATTTTTTTTTAATGATAGGAAAAACTAAAATTAAACTAGCAATTCAGCACCTGACTTCACAACATGAAAAAGCTTGCACCACAATGACAAAAGAATTTTGTTTACAAATTTTTCAACCTAGGTTTTAATGAAAATAAAACAAGTTTAATCGCATCTTAATGTTTTCTAACCTTAAATACAACAGATACATTATACACTGCAAAAAATAAGCTGTTGTTTTTACTGTATAATACTGGCAGCATAGGTTCCAGTTTAAAACTGTAAAACTAGCTATTTTACAGTTTATCACTGAGCCAATATTTAGAAAAGTGCCAATTTGAAGTTGGAGTTTTCTGAAAAAAAAATTTTTTTGCAGAAAAAAACTAATATTGGATTTTAAGTCTAAATTGGGTCTAAATGCAAGAAAATAAAAGGGGGAGGTCAAGGAAGTTATTTACCCCCTCTTTAGATTACTCACTTTTAAGCCGTTACAGATCTGATGAATGTTACAGATCTGATGTTAATATGAGTTACATATTTGAGTTTATGCTTTCAGTCTTCGTTAACATCTCTAAATATGATATCATTTCCTTGCATTTTTAACATAGAATTAAGATAATTATATTAAAATATATATATTAGGCTAAAAAATCAAATTTCATTATAAAAAAGCATTTTTTGGAAATAAAAATGAGCGATAAGGTTTTTAGATAAAATAAATTATGAGATTACCAAATCCAAGCTAATAAAACATTTGTTTTGTTTTGAAACAACATACAACTTCAACTTTTGCAACACACAACTCTGCTGCTTGCTTTTCTTTAATTAGTTACAGGGAATTTAATTTCTTAATCAGAAATTTAGTTTAGCATGCTAGTTATTATCTTGTTATTTAGCGAAGTTATGAGAAATTGAAGCACCAAAAAATAAATAAATAAAATAATAATAATTAATTAACTTAATTTCTGCAGTGTCAATTTTTTCTTATTTTACTAACTTCTATTGTTAGGTCATACAAACCACAAATGAAGCAATTGTACTGAAACTCATTGCTTTTCATTTTTTAAGAACAAAAATATTCAATATATATGGCTAAAACCTATTATTTTTGCTTTTTATAATTCTGAAACGTGTGAGTTAGTTCTGTAACATATTCGCTGTTTCTCAATGTTACCGCTCTGACTGTTACCGATCTGACAAACTGACAAAGTTATTTTTTTATTTCCGAGTCGATCACACTAAACCAAAATCAAACACGTGGTTTTTTCACTTGTAATAAAGGACTATACTTATATATAAAATAATTTTTAAAATAATAAAAACTGCGCATTTTAGAGCGTGTTACCGATCTGATGACTCAAATGACACATCTTATAAAATCACTTTAAAAAAAACTTACCTACAATTTTAGATGCAGAAATGCAAATTTTTAATTACGATTCGATAAAACATTCAGCCAGGTACTCAGTATCATGTGGTTTTGGTGCAGGAAATGATTTTGGGAGCCTAAACACAGATCGGAAGTTATTGTTACCACTCTGACGGCGAAACTTGGGACACGCTTATTTCGCATCGGCTGGAAAATCAGAAAACGATTAAAACAAAAATGAAGTAAAATATTAACAAAGGGGTAAAAATAGAATCGTTTTTTGTGCAAGTGCGTTTTTTTGGGAAGTTAGAAAGTGCGCATGACCTGTTTGCATGCTAAGCTTTGCTACTTGGGACACGTTACCGATCTGATTTTTGATGTATAAAAATAATATTTTCTGAAGAAAAAAAAATTTTTTTTCTGATGTTATTAGATGAAATGAAAGCAGAACCTTATCTTCTTTCTGGGGAAAATTATTTTTTTTTTACTAGTTATTGAAATACTAGTGAAAATTCCCTTGGGACTCAAATTGGCACTTTTCTAAATATTTGCTCCACTGCAAAACTAGCAATTTTACAGGTTATTTCGGTAAAATTAGAAATATTACCATAAAATTAGCTGTATTATACTGTTAAAACGACAGTATAATACTGGCAGCAGAGATTCCACTTTTTGAAACTGTAAAATGCACAGGAATAAACTATGAAACTAGCAACTTTACAGTTTATCACAGTAAACTAGCAATTTTAGTCTATTACTGTAAAATTAGCAATTTTACAATTTATTACTGTAAAATAACTGTACTATACTGTCAAAACAAAATCCATTTTTACAGTATGAGTATAGCCAATAGTTCATTGTGCAAAATTACACTAATAAGGTTCTTTAAATGCATGATTTATATACATGAAGTACAAAATTTAAATTATGGAAAATGGAGGAAACTTACAAGTCATCGCTTACTCCTTTTGGCTGAGGCAGTCGCATGCCTTGCATCAAACGAGATAAAATATTTTGGGCTGGAAGATTAACATATGGCGATCCACCTACGAGATACAAAACAAAAACATATTACAGGGTAAATAATATGTTGAGTCACTTATACTCCAGAACATACAATTGAAGGATCATGAGAGGTTAACACTCTTGTAGAAGTATGATGGTACAAGCAAAAATACCCGGCATTGTCTGGGTCAGTAATATTGAGAAACAATTTATATACTCACCTTCGTTTTTTTTCCCCTGAACTGAAAGAACTCAAAACACACCGCTTTGACGATTTTTAAAATGTCGCCAAATTTTTGCGTAACTGTTTTGGGATACCTAGGATAATTTTGCTCTCCTCCTTACTTTATGAAAATACATTAAGTATTATTATGTCACTAATATGTATAATATATAATATAATATAATTATGTAACTAATTTGTATTTTAAAACATTTTGTAACTAAGACTACAAAATGTTTTAAAATACAAATCATAGTAAAAGCTCGTTTGCCTACTGACGCGCATTCGTTTCCAATGTCTACTCGTATGTAAAAGCCTTTATATTAACCACGAAGCTGGAAAAAAATTACTTTTTGATTTGACTTGAGAAAAGCCTTGAACATTTAATGCGAAAAGCGGAAATGATACACGCAATGCTACCTATCGACAGGGAGTTGAGATGATGCAATAAATACTGAATTAGTTTGATAGAAGCCTTCGCGGATTTATGCGAAAAATGTACCTTAAATTGGAATGAAAAAGCGCTACCAATCGAACTTTTTCGAATATCGTTATAAATTATAGCCTATATGTTATTCTGATGCATAAGCTACATTATGGTAAAAGTTTCATTGAAATCCGTTCAGTATTTTTTGCGTGAAAGAGGAACAAACATCCATCCAAACATCCAAACATCCAAACTTTCGCATTTATAATAGTATTAAGATTAATATATGCAGTTATTTGTTTCGTTATTTCTTTTGTACAATATATATTGAGTATATACGCTTTACAATAACAATTAAAATCACGCTTCAAAAAAAAAAAAAAAAAAAAATTAAACTAAAAAATAATTACATGCAAATTTGAGGAGAATTCTTCCATTCCTTAATATAAATGGGGGGGGGGGGCTTTTTTTCTAGAAAATTTAAAATAAGTTGCATCACAGAAAATTGATTCATAAAACATACAAATTATTAATTCTGTACTGTAGGATTTTTTCTAGTGAAGATAAATTTTTGTATGATTGAATTACTATAAAAATGTGAGTAAAAATAGACAATGTTTAAAACGTACAAATGTAAACAATTAAAAAGAGTTTAAAACTCAGCATATAAAAATGTGTTTAATGATTTTATGAAGGTTTTACATGAATTTTCATGTTCGTTTACACAGTTATAATATTAAGTATTAAACATTTGGGAAAATATATCTAGCTCATTTGATTTTTACATGATATCTTACATAAAATTCCGAAGTTTTGTGTAATTTTGTTTCTTAACTTGTATGTCTATAGTATGAGACAACTGAAAAATTCTGGTGCAGGACATACTAGGAATTTTCAAAATAGAATATTCTAAAAATAATCTATTCAAACAGTTTTGCCTTAGTTTTTATAATTCTTAGTATACTGAAATGACACTATTATTTAACATATTTTGAAGGTATTATGTCTGGTATGGAAACAGCAAAGTTTTACTTGCTATTAAACAGTTAAACTTGTAACTTTCCATGTGAGTCTTGTGTTGATCAGGATAATGACAATGTGAGTGAAGCATTTATTTTGTCACAAATATTTCCTCTAAACAGTTCCTTATTCAGAATTTAATTTCCACAATAGAAATACTGACAAAAAATAAAGCAACAGTGGAAGCTTGCACCAGTTACTGGAAAAGATACAGAAAGATTGTACTTGACTCTTTTTGACAAAATTTTATGAAGGAAAAATATGCAGTTAATAATTATTCTTATGATGCCTGAACAGTCTTTTAACCAGTACCTGCTAACCAAAAGTATAGTATGTAAAATGTACTTCACCAATCCCAAATTTCTTTAACAATGAAGCTTGATGTATACATGAGAAACAATTTTAATTTTCTTACCAAATGTCAGTATTTCCCAAAACAGGACACCAAATGACCACCTAAAGAGAAATACAGTTGAATAAGTGAAACAAGTTAATGAAAATAAGAGAAGAAGCTATCCTGATAGGCAACATGAAGGCAATATATAGTTTAAATTCAGAAGAGCTATGAAAGGTATTTTATAATATACAACACAATGCAGTACTAAGCTTATAATAACATACCCTAATAAAAATAAACACATTAAAAAAGCTTTTTTTTTTACTTTAACGCAACTTTCTACAAATTATATGCTTCAGAATAATTTATTAGACAAGTATACTTCGTTAGAAAATACTACTTAATGTGTTTCTCAATTACATCAAAATAAAAAAGAAAGAAAGAAAAAGTCGGTTTCTCTTTGAAATGGACAATTAAAGCATGAGACCATATTAAACTATAAAGAAGTAAAAAAAACGATCTCCATACATTATTTCTCTAAGCGGAATCCTATACCCGGTCGAAACTCGTTCATTTCTTTATCGAATTGCATGAAAATTTATGATTTTGAAGCTTATCCCGCGGGCTATTGACGAAAATTAGACCCACCCTCTAAAAAGTATCGGTTCGTTTTTTATTCGAACTTCAATTTTTGGGCACAAAATTGACTCTATCTAGCGAAATAATTGTCGTATCATCTCCATTTTGATTTCATTCGAAAGGTTAAAAAAAATGCTTTCTTTAGAACGTTTCTCCGCTAGCGCAGCGTAACGAGAATCTCGAAAATCCACGTTTAAGCGACTTATAAGCAATTGAAGTTTGAAAAAGTTAGATTTTTTGCTCAAACGTTAAAATCGTTACCATTGTTGTTCAAATCAATTTTAAATGCGACATTTCAAGCCAAGGCTTAGCTCGGTAAACCTTAATTGTAACTTTTATTGTTTCAAAATACTATGGTAGTTTTGCAATATAACGTTAGCATTTAGTTTAGTAATAGCCTTGGGTATTTGATTTTAATATAGGGT
>JAXGGA010024196.1:0-12412 GCA_038373865.1 Uloborus plumipes
CTTCAGTACTTCTTTGAAAATTATAGCGGATGAAAAATATTAGATAACTTGAGTTGAAATAAACCAACAAGCAAAACTAAACCTTCAAAAAATGAGGAGCAAAGAAGAAGAACCTGCTAACAAAACAGAAGACAATTCAAATTGTACAAAAAAACAGCAAAATCATGCCCACCTATGTAAAATACATTGATTTCCCAAAGACAATTGATTTTCAATACGTTGATTTTCCCTAAAGGAGGGGGGGGGGACACTTGAGTTGCCCCTTTCCCCCGATCGCCCAAATAACGAGCCTGCTATATTCGGAATTCTGCCAATGACGTTTCTATTGACATTTTCTAAAACAGTTGAAGCTGAAATTACAGGCGCACTACACTTCATAACGGTCAGATTTAAGAAATGTAAAAAAGAGAGAGGAAAAGATAATCTCTGAAAAAGCGGGAGTGCTACGAAATGATGATTTCGAATAATATGGAGGTTTAACTGGGCATTCGAACTGCTAAGTCATCAAGGTGAAAACGTCAAATTCAAGCGCCGTCGAGCAAGGGCGTAGCCAGGACTCACGTTAGGGGGGTGCAAGCAGTGACACTCCAAAAGGAGGTCACTGTGACCTCCCAAAAAGTTCTTATCCGATACAAATTGGCTGATGAAATTTGAAAATAGTGAGACAGTATTGCAAGGCTGAACTTCTTTATTTATTTTCTTTAATTTATTTATTTATTTTCGTGACGCCTCACGTCTCTTTTGATAGGCAGATTAGTATGCATTCTTGTATTTTATTTATTTATTTTTTAATCATTCACAGTAAAGTTCTGAGTTTCATTCAGTAAATTAAAAATTTTCTCCTCAAAAACAAGCAAGCTTACTATCATTTTCTGAAAAGTAATCAATACTAGATATAATAACGCAGTTTATATAAAATTCCCAAAAATTTACATAAAAGTCAAATTTTTCAATAAAAACAGAAAGAAAAAAGCAAGAAAGAAAGAGAAAAAAGTGCTTGAAATTCTATTAGCACAAAAAAAGGAAGAAATTATGAACTCAAAGAAACTATACTTTATTCAGTCATGCACACCTTAAACCAATGGATGGTATAAAATATTTCTAAAAGAACAAAACAGTAGTTTTTTTATAGTTCTGCACCAGCATGTTACAATGAAAAGCATGAAAGGGGACAAAATCGTTTGTCAAAAAAATAAATAAAATGGGAGGTCACAGTGACCTACCATTGGCTCTGATCTAGGGGGGTGCATCTGCACACCCCTGCACCCCCCTAGCTACGCCCTTGCCGTCGAGTTCGCATAGCTCGAAGCCCCAAGGGACCGGCTAAAAGCTCCGAGTTACTGGAATTCGAGTCATAAAGTTTCCACAACATTCTCAAGAGTTTGGGACTCCTACATGGGAAAACTTGGAGGTAAAGAGTATTGAAGTTACAAGTCTTCGTGTTATCGAAACTAAACTGTAAAATGTATTTTTTTTTAATTAATAATGGTCTAAATAAGTTTCTTTAATGAATTCGGCGTTTCTTCTCCAAACCAGAAGGAAGTGAAATAAAACAATAAAGTTTTGCAATTGCTTACGTTTTTAGATCGTAACTGTCCTAATAATCATCGTATCGTGCTGTTTTTAACTGAGGGCCAAGGATACAGCAAGTTTTTTTTCTTAATTTTTTTGGCCCTTGGACGAAACAGTATACACCATACATACACACGCTCACACCACCTATCCCAATTCGTCATTGTGAAAAACATTTATGAATTCAAGATGTCAAAATTCAAATAATTTTTTTATTATTATTATTGTTTGACGGATTAAAAACATCATGTGACTTTTGGAGAAGGGATTTTTTTTTTTTTTTTTTGGAAAAGTGTAACAGACGAAATGCGTGAAGTACGAACAAGTTGCCAAATTGTTATATTTTTTCTCAATAGATGGCGCTACAAAGAAAATTTTCTGCATCTATTTAATAGTGAAAAGTGTGTTTTTTCTTATTTGCAGAAAGCAGAGGTTCTCTAGTTGAAAGCACAAAATTAAAACCAGGGAGTAAAAGCAGGGAGTCTATAGAAAGGAAAGAAACAAATCTCCATGATAGCACTTTGTCAACAAAATTTCACTTCCGATAGAGAGCGCTACGGTCAAGTTAATTTGTTTAGATCTCTAGCCTTGTAAATAGGTGCGTTTAAAAAAATATCTCCGGAATATTAGGAAATATGAAGCTACTTTTGCTATGAAAGCTGTTTAGAGTAGCATAGAACACTTTGTTTCACCCTACGTTTATGACATATTTTGCATTCGTTGCGTTTAATTTATGCGTTTGTTTATGAAGCAACCATTTTAAAACCTTAATAGATCTGCTGTCACTTAAGTGAAAAGCTTGATGATTTATAAATTTCTCCATTACACATATGAACTATTTTTACTAGTTAATTCATTCATTCATTTACTTGCTGAGCAATCGGCGTTTAATTTTGTATATTGTGCTTGAAATTGCTGTTCCACTTATTTGTCATTATAAAACTAAAAATGATTCCAGCTGGCTTTTGACAATATTATTATGTATGTAATTTAATTTTGAAATTAAAAGAAAATCCACAAATGATTGGTCAAGTGAATTAATAATGATGAAATGATACATTGAAGAATATTTGAACTTAACTTTGTCAATTATAGCTTTTCCTCTCATTGATGTTTTCTATAACTTTTAGCCGATTCACGGAAGGTAGTACAACATTTTTTATGAAAGAAAAAATATCAGAAAATTTAACAAGAGGAGGCCAGAAATAAACATGACATCGATATGTTAAACTTACAATATAAATAATGACATGCGTGTAAATAATTCAAATAATATTTTCACTGGTCATTGAATAAATATGAGAACTGAAATGAAATATGAGAAAGTGAATAACTTTAAAATTATAATGTTTAACATATCTCTTTCGTCGGCATAATCGCAGGCCATATCAGATCCTTCACGTCAGAATTTCCACCCATTCAGTGCCCGAAAAGTGTCGGCTAACTGCCAGCGGTCTCCTTGCCGACAACGTAGAAAACTCGGGGTCCAGCGAAATTCTGTTTTCCCTTCTCCGTCAACATAAAGCCATGGCACACATGCGCCACTAGCGGTCACTATCGGCGGTAGAAAAATTGGGCCATGTTTTCGGCGTGTTGCCGAAGGAGATGAGGCTCCTTTTTTTTTAGACTCCCTGATGAAAACTTGTACAGCACTGGCATAGATTCCATCATTTGTGTCACAATCATTATATCATTATGTCAAAACTATTGAAAAAAGATTAATTGCTCGTAAAATAAAATATTTTTCTCAGAAAAAAATTACTATTAAATCTTGTTGGAAGTACAAGTAATAAAATTTGTATTTCAGCAGAAATTAATTCGAAATATGAATTCGAAACATTTTATAATGAGCCAAATAAAACTGCTTTGCAGCACTCCTCATGAACAAAACTCGACTATTATTCAAGACACTCTCCGTGGAGAAAAAAAAGTATTCCCAGGTTCTTCAATTTTATTTTTGATGTCATCTGAGCACCGATCTTAAAATATTTACATAGGTTATTTGGCAAAAGCTTCAGTTTGTTTTTCGATCAAATGTTTAAGTTCGGTAGATTTAGATATAACAATGGTCGGACTAAAATTGTCTCATCACTCTTGAATATGTGAAATGCTTTTTGTACTTGCTTATACGTACTTCTAATCATGAAATTTTAATCTTTTAACATGTCTTTGGAAATGCAGAGGTGCTGCAGTGTGTCAATCCTATATCGCGGCTGTTTTTGACATTAATGTGAATACCGTGTTTTCACTACTCGTTTATGTTGATCATGCATGTTTTTTAAACGAAGCATATTTTCCTTTTTTGACAAAAATAATTAGAATTTAACACGCAAAGAAAATATCTCCCTCACAGAAATTGCAACACATAGACAACACCATCTGTTGAAAAACCGATGATTAAACACAGAGCCTGGAAGGCAAAGATGTTTGCTTCAAGCGCGTCGCCAGTAACACATAGAGAGGCTTTCTTGAAATTTGTCTTAGACCGCAAATTGCTAACAATACAGATACAGATCGTGAGAAAAAATTGCGTCAAAGTGAAGATCTTTTTAGCTGTCTGGGGTGAGAGAAAGAACAAGATTGAGCTGACATGAAGCAAATGAAAAAACACTGGGTTAAATAATGTATGTGCAAAATTATTAGAGTTTGGAATAACAAAGCGTACGAAATAGCAGAGCGAGGGACCTGGGGGGTGTTTCTGCACTGGTCGAAGTCGCCAGTCGACGGTCCCTTTCTCCCCCATAGCTTTTTGAGCCACCAACCGGTCTTCGTCTACCAGAGGTGTTCTCGTGTAGTTGCTGATAGCCGTCGAGTAGCTGCGTAAAGTTCGGACGAGTCCATCTTCTAATGTCAGAGGGGGACTCGCATAAACCTGTCACGCTGAAATTCTGACCAATCAACTGCGTTTCCTGTGACATCATTCCTTTGGGGGTGTTTATGCGGTTTATGGCACGCGCGCCTGTTGTTTGTTTGTTTGTTTGTTTGTTTATCGCTGGCACTTGAAAGACTTTTGTTACTACTTTTTATCAGCGTAGCAAAGGCGATCATGACATAGCAGATAATCTGAAAAATATATTTAAAAAATAAATAAATAAAATAGAAACGACTATATAGAACTTCAGCTGGAAATTACCCTAAAAAGTAATGTGCACTGTTTTGCAATATAAATTAGTTGGGAAACTGAAAAAATTTAAATATTTCTGATTAAATTCGCTCACACTTTTTCAAAGAGGGGAACAAGGATTAGATTTTCATGCCAATTGATTCAAATTGTAGTAATTGCGTTAGAGCTACGCTCTTTTTCGCTGTTTGGGTGAGAGAGAGAACATGATTGAGCTGACATGAAACAAATGGAAGGACTGGGTAAAAATGTAAGTGCAAAATTACAATAGAAAAACAAAAAGTGTAGGAAAAGTCAGAGCGAGGGACCTGCCCCACGCTCTGTACTTACTTCGCGCAGGAAGTGGGCAAGGAAGAGACCTACTGTTAAGGCCAATCCTAACATAGTAGGGGTCTTAAGAAGCGCCTAACCAGCAAGCCTTTTCTTGCCGGCAGGGTAGTCGCTAAAAGCGAGAAGGCATTCCTCCTCGGGGAGAGGCCTAGCCTAAAGCTCCTACAGATATTATCCTATAGATCTTATAGTATCCTATAGATCTTATAGTAGCCTTAGCCTAGCCTAGTAGCAAGTCGCTGGCTGGGTAGGGGCTAGTGTGTCAGATTGCCATTCCTAGTAAAGTTACTCTTCCGAGAACCGAGGGAGCAGATGATGTGCTTCGGATGAAAACTTAGTACAACTGTGGTGGAAAGTGTAATGAGCTTGATCATGAATTATAGGGTTAGGGTGGTTCTCAAGCTTGATGAAAACGTTTGTGGATGTTTACACGATGTAGGAGGTAATAACTTAAAGGTTAGCATCGTTGTGAAGAGTTTTGTTTGAATAACCCAAAATTCATTCTTTTTTCGTGTCCCAACCTGTTTCACAAATATGCTTAAATTATTTAAAAATTTTGCATGAAGATTTCTCAAGTTTAATTTGTAATACTGAGTTGTGCACATTTAAGAGTGTGAGATAGTATTGTTTTAATTCATTTTATTGATTAAATAAACATGGTACAGCCATAGAAAAAAAGAACGAAACACTCTGAATTATTCGGCTGCTTTTCTTGCTGAGAACAAAAGAAAGGTGTCTTCTGACATGAATTAAAGTGTTTTTGGAGAGAGGTTACAATTTAAAAGTAACCTCCTTTGTTTATATAAACTACTGTATTAGGATTGGCAATAATGTTAAAACCGTGGCTCAGAATTTAAAAAAACGTCTAATTGTTACAGATTATTCCGAATAACCTTCCGAGGAGCCTCAATTTTCTAAGAAAAGCAAGTGTCCACGTAAAAAGTTTTCTGAATTGCTACACGTTGCATGAAAGCAGACTTCCCACTAACGGACAAAAATTGGATTTTTTACCAGTTTTAAAACGTATTCAGCGGTTTTATTAACCATTTCGCTTTCAGCATGTTATTATTGTTGAAAACTAAATACCATACAAAAACTCTGAGCATGTTCTGCAACTGGTGGATAAGCATAATCCTTTCTTTACATAGAAATTCCCTGCTATTGTTTCAGTTTGCACAGTTGTATATGGTCCCTAAAAATGGTTCTTTTAGCATATCTAAAAACTACTGGATATTTTGAGCTCCTATTTTGGATTCTCCTTTGAAACCCTTTCTAGATTGTTTCTCCATCAAAATATTATATGGTTCTAGATCATCATTTTTTCAAATATTAATTTTGATAATTCATAAAAAATTCAAAATTTTATCTGAGAGGAAGTCAATGACGTTTTTATTGTTGGGTTGGTTCATACTTTGATATAAAAAAAACAAACTTTGCCGAACATCGTGGTTTAGGTATTATATGCCCAATTATCAAAAATATTTTTAACATTTCGGAACGGTTTTTTCTCAGTTCAATTGTGAAGCAACGGCTGGAGCAAATTTTATACAAAGTTGAATGATGTTGGTAATCACAAATATGCGATAAAACAGGGGGGTTTTCATAGAAAGTTTTTAGTTGATGCCGATTTTTATATGATGACGAGAAGATTTTTATTTGAAGATATAACAACACTTTACCAATAGAAATTTGAAGAGCACATTATTCCTGAAAAAATAACATATTACACGTGTCTCTAGTGTTAATAGTCTTCGAGTGCGAGCGAGTGTTTCGTTTTTTTTTTTCTATGACTGTACATCATTTTAAAGTTTGTCGCAAGGTTTGCATGTGAGTATCCTGGCTTAAAAATAAGTTAAATTATTAAAAGCAAAAATAATTGATTTTGAATCTGCAATACTGCAGCAATGTTTATTCTCATTACTTCATTGGATTCCTTGATTATTTTGTTAATATGATTTGCTTGTTCTCATTACGATTTTAAAGTTCAAAATTGAGGCGTGTAACATTTTTGATGTCAGTATCCTGGACATCATTTCTGTTTTAAATAAAATAAAAATAATAATTCTGCCTGTAGTGTGTAATTGAGTTAAGAAGTTAGAAGAGACAAATAACATTCTTCACTTTAAATATATTTTTGGGCCTAGCCAGCAAGCCTACAACGATGAACATGTCAGTATCCTGGAGCAACAAAAAAATGCCGCTCTCCTGACATTGTTTTTAAAGCACTGGTAATACGTCCAGTAGAATAGAAGGATTTATTTCTAAAACATTAGTTTGAAAACGAAGATTTTGATTTTAAAAAAAAAGCTAAAATTGGCAGACGATAAATTAAAAAAAAGCTTAAAATTGGCAGACGATAAATTAAAAAAAAAAAAAAAATGCAATCAGACGAACAATTCTGTTATTTTTAGTTATTTATTTGTTGTTGTTCACACGAATCTTTTAAAAGTAGCTCTGTCGTACAATTTTTTATTTTAACGATACTCGAATAGGTGAGTGAATTTACTGTACATTTCTGATGCAGAAAAATTTAGCGAACAGCTTTCTAGAATTAAATAAATTTGAGCCGGGAAATAAGCAGTTTCTGATTCAGGCAATTTCTTTATTATTGTTGAAAAATGTTTGCTAACCAGATGATGAAAATCGTTTTGTTACTCTCCTCTGGTGCTT
This sequence comes from Uloborus plumipes, assembly GCA_038373865.1. Classification (NCBI taxonomy): domain Eukaryota; kingdom Metazoa; phylum Arthropoda; class Arachnida; order Araneae; family Uloboridae; genus Uloborus; species Uloborus plumipes. The sequence continues at coordinate 7,694 of JAXGGA010024196.1, forward strand.
CTTTGTCAGAAAATTGACCGTTTTGAGGGGTGGAACACACTTTTTACAGTGAGTTCCCTCTATTTTTCTCTTAACCCAATGCCTAGCGTCCCTTTTTAGGGACGGTCCAAAAAAGGGTCTGAATTTCCCTAAAATGAACATTTTAACCAAATAATAGTGATCAATCCACGGAGTAGAAAAAAGGAGAGACATGTTCTACGGATGCGCTAGTTTGAAAGTGGCAACGAATTCTCACCCGCCGCCAGAGGACGCTAGCTGAAACGCTCCCTATCTCCTACGGGAATCAATGGATACTGAATCTGTCATCCTTTTAAATGCTGCTATGGGAAAGAAAAAAGTTTTTTTTCAACTGGATTTTGGTGTAAACCATCGATTAACATTATGAACTAAATATGACTTTGATCCCACTGAAATTTTGCCGTATTTTTTAAGAAAGATGTTTAATCGACGGCATCTAGCTACTTGCCAAATTTGACATATATGCGACTGTGACATTTTCTTTGCATTGTACGATATAATTTTTGCTGAGAATCAGTTCTCTAAATTGTTGATAAATTAAGCATGAGGCAAAAAATTAATTATGTCAGAATTTAATTTTGTTATTAATTAAATATATTTAGTAGACAAAATAATTATTAGTTTAAATGTATTTATTAAATATATTTAGTTCATAGTGTTAATCGATGGTTTGAGCAAAATTCCAATTAAAAAAAAAATATTCTTGCCAACAGCAGTCTTTAAAATGACAGATTCTGTCAGATTTGGCAAGTTGGTAAGTGCATTCGATTAAACCTATTTCTCAAAGAATACGGCACCTATTTTCGTGGGATGAAATTCATATTTAATTCATAATGTCAATCGAAGATTTACACCAAAATCCAGTTGAAAAAAATTTTTTTTCTTCCCCGTAGCAGCATTTAAAAAGATGACAGATTCAGTATCATTTACATTGATTCCCGTCGGAGATAGGGAGCGCTTCAGCTAGCGTCCTCTGGCGGCGGGTGAGAATTCGTTGCCACTTTTAGATAGCAGAGATTTAGCTCCTCCTCTTTAATCTCCTTGGATCAATCAGTACCTTGTTATTGTTTCAGTTCGTTAAAAACAGATTGCAGCACATAAGCATTGTAAAGTGTGTTCTGTAGCAGTTTTAATATGATCTTCATCAAGAACTACTTTCAAGAAGAACTTTCTCTTTGTTTCTAGTTTGTAATTTATAGCCTCCTTTAAAGAATGATATCTCGGATACTCGGAAAATGATGCTTCACTAAAACCTGGTTGAATGGCTTTAAAAGGTTGGAGATTTGATTTAGAAACGACAAAAAGCTGCAGGCAAAGCTTACATTATATTTGTTCATACTTTCATTTAAGATGGAGAGGCTGTTACATTAGTGCAATGCATTAGCGCTCCTTTTGTCAGATATTCACAATAAATCAAACTTTTGAAAAAAATGGCTGAAATTTAGGTAAAATTATAACTTTCAGAAGGGTAGAACAGTCCTCTGGGTGCCATCTTTGACAAGGAAAACTTTGGAAGCGGACTTTATTAGAAAGAAATCAAATACTTTCTCCAACTTTCTAACTTGTACTTTTAACTGCCTTTAACAAAGGATTTCTGGAATATCCCGCAAGCAGAAAACTTTTCAAGGACCTAGAGGGAAAAAGTTTTTTTTTTTTTTTTTAAGTATGGCGATTTAAAAACTACTGGGAGCTGCAGGGTGCGTTTACATTCAATTTGTTCATACTTTCTCTTAATATGGAAAAGTTGAAACAGTAGAGCAATTTATTAGCGTTCCTTTTGTAAGATATTTAAAATAAATCAAAGTTTTGGAAAAATCGGCTGAAATGTATGTGAAATGATAACTTTCAGAAGGGCAAAGAAGTCCACCGGGGTCCATCTTCGACGGCGAAAACTCTGGAACCGGTCTTAACCCTAGATTGTGAAAACGTGAATTTATTAGAAATGAAATCAAGCTCTTTCTCTTTATTTCTTGCCTCCTTTAACAAAACATTTCTCGCATATTCGGTCTACTGCAGGAGACCCCTACAGTCCTGAGGCACCGAAACTGGCGGCTGTGGTCCTTCGGCACTACCTCGCACAGCGGTTCCCAACAGGGGGGGGGGGGGGGCGATTAGACTACTAAAAGGGGCGGAAAATTCTTAAGGGGCGAAGGGTATTCGGAAGAGAAAGCAGTAGTAATAAAAGGGCGAAAACCAAAATTGTAAACTTGTACGAAACCAGTTGTTCAGAGTTCAAACAATTAATCACAAGTTAAGAAAGAAACAAATTAAAGTTGAAGAACTTCTTTCTTCTTGCACCTCGGATGAACCTTAGGAAGTTGTCATTCATTGTCAATTTTATGAATTTTCAGATCTTCAATTTATTTTCTATCAAATTTTTAGTTTCAATGTTTTTTCCCCCCCAGACTCCAGGGTAGAAAAAAAAACAATTTCTTGAAACATGTACTTAATGTTTTTTGAAAAGTACGTCGATAATCTTTGTTAAATGTTACCCTTCAAATGCTTTTCGCTTTGTGAAAGACAAAAAAAAAATACAGGCATTTTATTTATTTATTAAGATTTTTATTACTTCCTTTTACGTAGTAAAGGAAGTATTGTGATCGCGAAAAAAAAAATCACTCAAATTTGAGTCCAAATTTTGATTTTGCTCACCCCCGAATGAAAATTCCTTAGTTTTTTTGACCTGTCAGCACGTGCATATGTACCTACCAACATATAAGCAGCCGAAATTTTTTTTTCAACCACCCCCGAGTTAATTACGACGAGTTTTCTCGTGACGTCTGTATGTACGTGTGTGCGTATGTATGTGGGTCGCATAACTCAAAATCTATATGTCGTAGAAGCTTCTAGCTTGGTATGTAGGCTCTGAGGATGGTCTAGTTGTGCACCTCCTCTTGTGGTTGCATTTGAATGTTCCCAAGGGGGTGTTTTACCCCTTTTTTGGGGTAAATCAGTGTTAATTTCAATGCAGACTCAAGTGATATGAATTGGCGCGACCACTTGGCGATATGTCGCCAAGCTTTTGGTCGCCAAGTGTTTGACGCCAACTTGGCGACATATCGCCAAGTTGGCGACAAATTTGGCGAAAAAATTATTTTTTGAATTTGGGTTCAACTTGGCGCTATTGGCGATATTTTGCGAAAAATTCACTGAATGATATTAAAATCTCCATATATTATTTCTCTAAGCCGAATCCTATACCCGGTCGAAACTCGCTCATTTCTCTATCGAATTGCAAGAAAATTTATGATTTTGAAGCTTATCCCGCGGGCTATTGACGAAAATTAGACCCACCCTCTAAAAAGTGTCGGTTCGTTTTTTATTCGACTTTCAATTTTTGGGCACAAAATTGACTCTATCTAGCGAAATAATTGTCGTATCGTCTCCATTTTCATTTCATTCGAAAGATTAAAAAAAATGCGTTCTTTAGAACGTTTCTCCGCTAGCGCCGCGTAACAAGAATCTCGAAAATCCACGTTTGAGCGACTTATAAGCGATTGAAGTTTGAAAAAGTTAAATTTTTTGCTCAAACGTTAAAATCGTTACATTGTTGTTCAAATCAATTTTAAATGCGACATTTCAAGCCAAGACTTAGCTCGGTAAACCTTAGTTGTAACTTTTATTGTTTCAAAATACTATGGTAGTTTTGCGATAACGTTAGTATTTAGTTTAGTAGTAGCCTTGGGTATTTGATTTTAATATAGGGTATCACTTTTGTAGTAGTTGTAAAAGTGAACGTGTCTTTGATCTCTTTGAAAAGTTGTCAGAACGACGGCAGTTGATGGCGATGTCGTGCAAACGTACAAGATTTTACATTTTTTTTTTTTTTTTTTTTTTTTTTTTTGCGGAATTCCGCACGGGTCGCCTAGTCAGCAATATTTAGAAAATTAACCATAGCAAAATATTTTTTGCATTGTTTCGTGGCAGATTAGGGGAGTAAATATTTGAATTGTTACCTTGCTCACTCCAAGCACTTTTTTTTAACACTTAAGGCAACTAGTATGAAATTTACACGTAAAAGGAAGTAGTGTGGGGTCCATACCAGATTTTATTTTAAAAGTGATTGGTTATTCTTGCTTTGTTGGGAATACTCATATTTTTAATAATATCGATGCTCACTTGCGGCTACTTTTAGCTCTTTCGAGGAAGCAGACTGGGGGAGAGGGGCGTTCAATCAGGTTGAGGAATACTGGAAAAGTGGAATCCGTATACGCGACAAATGTATTAAACGTATTACTGAAACCTGGTTAATAGGGTGGAGTGAAAACGCTCCAAAAAAAAAAAGTTTATCGCAATTAATTAGCCTGTATGCGGAAAAGTTGCCACCTATAGGTGTAACGATATTTCTGAATTATTAGCTTCCTACGAAGTTGTCTTCATCTGCCTATTTACCATAGAAAATTCTATAAAATCGTTATATTTAAGAAAGTTTAATGCCACTCTTTGCATGTTTTCCTTGAGAAAAGAAACCAAGATCTCGTTAGATAAAGATGACTGCATAACAAACTCCATTACAACTCATATAATTTGTCTTTAAATATTTAGGTTAGTTGTCTTCCAGAACTTCACAATATTGTCTTTTAGTTTCAAATTTAAGCAACAAAATTCTCGATGCTATCCTTGATCTAATAAATCCGTCCAGAGCGTCACTGCCACATACAGCTGCTGATGCATAAGTAACTATTTTCATACAGCGCTCTA
>JAXGGA010024197.1:0-12410 GCA_038373865.1 Uloborus plumipes
CTGTGATGGCCATGTCCTGAAATGGAATGGCTCTCCTGTTTTATTTGTTCGCTTGATTTGCATTTGGATTTTCTTAAACCTTTCTTTTACGCACTAATGAAGAAACTAATTCTAATGACCTCGTGTAAAACCGCTATTTCCAGAGTTTCTAACTCTTTATGACTTTTATTTATGTATTTATTTAAGCTGCCTCGTCTTACTACGCACATCTCACACGGAGAATGAAAGGGGCTCTTTTTAAACCCGTTACCACCCAGTGATCTATTTATAGATCACCTCTTTTGAGACTCCTCACTGAAAACTATACCATTTTATCATTTCTTAATCTTATTGTCTGGTTTCCTATTGAATCAATTTTCAACAGAAAATCAGCCAATAAGAATAAGAAATGATAAAAAGGTATAGTTTTCAGTGGGGAGTGTGAAAAGAGGTGATCTGTAGGACATAGATCACTGGGCGGTAATTGGATTAGAATTAAATTGGATTAGCATTTAATTACCGTAAACTAAAAGAAAAAAAGATGTGCCCCTTTCTCTCATTCTCATTGTGCGATATTTATCGATATTTAATCGATTTTCTTTTTATTCTGATAAATAACTTGATCATGTAAGCGATCTAGGAAAGAAACTCTTGGCTTAATTAACGGTAAAATGAAGCCCAAACGAATAACGATTCAAAACTTTCTTAAAACCATTCAGCTAAAATAAAACAAAAACAGAAAAGAAAAAGAAAGAAATAGGAAGATTATTATAACATTAATATTTGACTGGAAATTAATTTTATACGATTTTTTTTTAATTTATTTATTATAAAATTTACAATGGCTAATATTTTAATGTTAGTTTGTAAGCAGGCTTGCTTTCGTAAACATCAGTTTTATTTATTTACTCATAGCTTTTGTAAAATACTTTAATATTAAACTCTTTCTCCTGTTCACGTCAAAAAAATGCTTCTCTCCCCCCCCCCCACTGCATTTGCTTCGTTTTTTTTTTTTTTTTTGCAATTTCTGCAGAGTATAATTACCTCTTGAGCGAAACCCACCATTTTCACTTCCTTTATAATTTGTTTTAATTAATAGCAAAGATAGGACTTTCCCCAGGAAACAAATGCGTACTCAGCGCAGCGCATTTTTTTTTTTTTTCCGAGGATGACAAATTTCTTTGGATTCTGCATTTGGCAGACTGGTTAATGAATTGTAGATGTATAGCAAATTTCGAGGAGCGAAGCATGGTAATAAAGATGCATGGAACGTAATTATGGCTCGCCTCATTGGAGACTCGTTTAGTAGAGATAACTGAAACAAACACTGCAAAAAATACTTTCAGTCTAAAATTGCTTTTTTCCTAACTGGGGTTTTAATAAAAGCGGTTTTTATTTTTGTGTATTTATTATTGTTATGATTATTTATGTAAAAGTAATAATAAGCATTTTATTAATATACTAGCCACTTTCAGTGATTAAACGGTTTGCCTTTTTACACATTGATTTTTATGACATTCTCCAATTTACGCCAAGAGCTCCGCTTTCGTCTGCCGCTTAAACAAATTTTGATGCAGTATAAACATTATTTCAATTATTATCTGTACTTCTGTATACCGTAAAATGGGGTGTATAGGAACAGCGGGGTCAATCGGAACAAAACTTCCCGACCGTACAAAAAAATTCTTCATAAATATAGTATTGGGTATTTTTCGCCATGATTTTTTTTTAGAAAGGTAGGATCATATGAAGTAGGAAAAAATTACTTTTGTCAATCTGGCGACGTTACTGGATTCTAAGGAGGGTTACACGTGGAATGCTAGAAAACATCACATTTTCATAGACTGCAAAACTTCATATGCAAGAACAAACCTTCTTATATTTAAAAACTATGAGTGGTATGTTTCAATTATACATGTATCTGAACAACAGAATACCACATTAGAATTTACATTTTTTATAAATTGTGTCATAAAAGTGAAGAATTCTGAAAAATGCCATGGGAAAAAAATTTGCGGGGTGAATCGGAACACTTAGTTCTGTTGTTCCAATTCAAACTTATTTGAAGGAAATTGTTTGAAAAATCAAGATTCTAACCCCAATTCTTCTAATCAAGACAGGGACAAGGATTTATTACTGTTTATCCCTTCTCGTGAGCAACTAGATCTTAGAATGACAAAAGTTACAGATTTCAAAAGATTTTTTCTCCAGGAGACTTTTTTTTACTTAAAATAAAAGGGAGAAAGTCACATAGACTTTATGTAGTAAACGTCCAGCACACAGACAGTGATGAATAAGCGAAAAAATCTTTCAGGACAATCCCCGAAACCCAGAAATTTCAAAAAACTAAAGAAAAGGCAGAGTTCATCCCAGGAGATGTTATGAAAAAACTTAAGCCAAGTCACAATTGCTAGTTTTAAGGACAAGTACATATTTGTGGACGACATGAGTGACTTCCATTCATGTTAAATCTTTGCATTTCAATTCAAAAGCTTTTCTTAAAATTACTTTTCATTTTTCATAAGTTCAAAATTATTTTGAATTTTCACAAATTATAAACGTTTACTGGTACTGAAATTATACATTTATTTGACAGTAATTATCTGTTCTTATTCTCCCCATCAATATTACTCATGTTTGTGAGACCTATTACAGATTAAATTGAAAAAAATAAAAATTTTAACAAGTGTTCCGATTGACCCCTATCAGCGGGGTGATTCGGAACACCCATAATTTCCTATATATTTTAATAATAACTGTTCAAAATGTCTTGTCTTTGCTTGGAATATCAAAAGTAAAGCAAGACCGAAGTTTTTACCCAAAAAATCAAATTAAAAAAAAATCTTTTGACTGCTTTTTTTACAATCAAAGCTGAAAAGTGTTCCGATTCACCCCATTTTACGGTACTTATTTAAATCTATTTTTATATTCATTTCCTTACATTTATCAATTTGTATCTATGTATATAAATACTGTTTTCAAGAAAACCTTTTCTATATATATTTCAATAACTACCAATATCAGTCTATCTTTCTATAGGTATCTGTGTTTATTTACTAATATATATTACTATTTTTTGTTAAAAAATCACTGACAATGCCTGTTTACACTAACCAAAAAGCCGGCTCATTGGTTGTACTTTCAAAAGGCGATAAGAAAATTATTTAAAGTAAGGCGGATCATTACGAGTATAAAGACCTATCCAATAACAAGTGGAACGCTAGTTAAGGCTACAGTGGACAAAGAAAAAAAGATTTTTTTCAATTATTGATCTGTATGTCTAAAACTTTGTGTGCTTGTATTATTGTATATTTACTACATCTAAAAGCATTTAAAAAAAACAAAAACAAATTGATGCAAATACAATGATGACTTTTTGTTGAAATTTGAAATTAAAATTTTTTTAACAAAATTTCAAAATGCTCCATGCTTCAGAATTTTTTTTTCAAACTTTGAATTTCCACTTAATTTCCAATCATTAGGCATGATTGCATAAATCTATGCATTACATGCAATGTTTTATGCGATAGTTCATAAAAGATGGCTGAAAATGAAAATTTACATTAATTTTTCAGCTGAAAATCTTCATTTTTAATTCAAAGTTTGAAAAAAAATTGTGACGCATGCAGCATTTTGAAATTATGTTTAAAAAAATTTTTAATTTTAAATTTCAAAAAAGTATTCATTGTTTTGCACCATTTGTTTTATGCTTTTAAATGTAGTAAATATACAATAATACAAGCACACAAAGTTTTAGACATACAGATCAATTGAAAAAAAAAATCATTTTTTTTTCCACTGTAGCCTTAATCAGCTTTAAAGATGGGATTGGTTAACTGCAGGTTGCAATGTAAACGAGTGTTGTCGAAATTTTCTACTCCCTGATTTAAACCGGCTCATTGCATTTCCTTTGTAAAAATCCTTTGATGAGAAGAAAAAAGTTTACCTTTGTGCACAACAAATAAAGTAGAAAGTACGAATTACATGCACAACTATTCTACTTTGTCACGGTCAACTGAAGTGTGGACACTTTCCGGCTAGAGCTCCTTTAGCTGTAAAAGTAGAGCTTATATACGTGTCAATCCTCTTTTATTATTATTTATGAACCTTTTACTTTCCAAAAAAGAATTAGATGACAGTACCGAGTAGAATTAACTGCAATAGACGTTTTAGAATTGAAGCTTTAACACGAGTAAGTGCAAGCGTGCGATAGTCATACCATACAAAAAGCAATTTACCATACAAAAGCAAATTTTGCTAACTAATGTTTGTTTGCAAATTTCAACTATTTTCAAATGCTTGTTCATATTTCCCTAACTTTTTTTAAAGTTCCAAACATGCATTTTTCGACAGTTTCTTACTAAAAATTAATTGTTGTTTCACTGAAATAGTTCTTTCATCGTGAAAGAAAACATCTTGAAGTTATTTAATAAAATTAAAATTACTAACAAACCTTTTACAAGTATTTTTTTAAAAAATCAGGAAATGCGTCAAAAAGCTCCAGCCCGGAGGGAGATTTGCGGTCGAAATAACTCAGATCTGAAAGGGTTAACTTTTATCGAGCATCCCAAATAAAATGCCTTTACTGACACATATGAGCCAAAAAGGCAGCTCCCAGAAAATAGTTTCTCCGAAAATAACCAAAAAAAAGTTGGCAATTTTTTCATTGTTCTCCCACAGCTATGAAAAATCCCGTGTTTCTATTGAAAGCTCAGTTACTGAAAGTGAGCAACCCAGAGCTCCTAATGGTGGGCCTTTTATCACAAAAGAGAGGACAATAGGGTTGGGCCATTTTCGGAACCAAGCAAAGAAAACAGAAAAAGGGCCGACCATACGCAGGCTGGATTTCGCTTTTCTTAGTCAATCGTTTCTGTCATTAAGAACAGCATCGTTGACACCAGGAGGTCAGAAGGGAATTAAGGATGTCTGATTGGAAGTTATACAAAAAAAAAAAAAAAAGAGCCGAAAGGTCGCTGCAAAGCTTGTTCCTGATAAGGAATTATTTACGACAGTTTTCTCTTTATGTGCGAATGACTCCCAATCTTTCTTTATCGGAAGACAAAGCTCTACTGCAGCCGGATTAAATGATGCTTTCTATTATGTGGACCACATTTCGAAGAGCTATTACGTCTGAATAGTTCGTTTTGTGGAAAAGAAAACAATGAGTTCATTTGAATTACAGAGCGCAATGGGAAAAAATGTTTTTACGCACACAAAGTAGAGTAATTTCATTATTAAAACGGGCAAGAAACATATTCTGCTTCATTGCTGCAATACGGAAAAGCAATTCATGTGCAAACTCCTCATCCTAAAGATATGTTTGAAACTATAATCAAAGATGTCTGAAACTATAATCAAAGATGTTTGAAACTATAATCAAAGATATTTTCAACGTCTCTAAAGCGTATTTCACTTATTAAAGAGAAGATATACGCTTCAAAAATTAATTCTAAGCACATTTTCAAGCTTTGCATCTTAATTAAAACTTTCAGAAAAATTGAAAAGAGTAATCTGAATTTTAAAAACTTATGTTAATTGTTTAACATTTCCTTTTAATAATTAAACTAATAGACCTGAGGATGAACGCTGAAAGATGCCTAGAAATCAAGTTTCGTTTACCATATGCGGTAACTAAGATAAACTCTGTTTTTCTGGAACCTAGAAGAATAATAGGTCAGAAACTAATGTTCCCACGAAAATAGTAGCACATTATTTTTTTAAGGCAGCAGGAGTTGAGCTGTTCTTTATCGTTTCTTGCGGTTTCACTTTGAAATTTTTTGCATTTATTTGACTTAGATAGTTTAAAACTTGAAAATGCATCTGCTTAAACTTTATTTGGTATTATCAAATCAAAATACAACTGTAGAGACATATGTTTTTACATTTGTTTACATTAACTTTTGTTTAAAAACTTTTGTATAAGGCTTCAAAAATGAACTTTTCTAAAAAGGTGTCCCACTTACCCTAACCAAATCTACCAGATTTTAATCCCTGGGAACTTTTAAGTTGGACTTTTTTTCCCGAATTTCTGGAAAAGATACATGAACTCTTTCTGTAATTTAAGTCATACAGAGGGAGTGAGCTTGAGCTCACTTTCCAGTAAAAATTTACTCATGCTTACACTTCAAAACCAATAACAAATTGGTTTGTTTTTGGTCAAAAGTTTTTGATTTCCCCGTAGTGTAAAGGGCCGAATATAAGCTATGAATTTCACAAAATGTGCTTTCCTTGTGTTTACAGTTTATATATGTTACATTTTTAATTTCGTAGCTTCTAACTAAATATTGCACATCCATAGCTATTTAAAACCATTTCATTTAAGAATAATAAAATAGAATGAATAAGTAGAAATGACTAAATTGCACAGAGACGAAAAGGAATAAATAATCTTAAACATTAACTGGAAAGATATTTCTGCTGAGGCAAAAAAAAACATCGATCACAAATGCTGAATTATTTTTACAAATTTTGACCTTTAAAAAAAATGGTGGAACGTAATCTATTTTTAAACAAAGTTATTATGTAATAATAATAGTCAAAATAATACAACCTTAACCACTCCGTTTGGAGTTTGAAAAAATACACTTTAAACATAGCTTGTTTTTCTAAAATGTGTTCGCAAGTTATTCCTTGAGTTAAAAATAAGTTACTTTAAAGTTTACACTCACTTATGTAAATTTCTATTTTTTTTCTCAATCATGGCTAAAAATCATCCGGAATGATTCAATGAAAGTCTCTTTAAGAATTTCAGTTAAAGATTACAATCATCCAAAACAGAAATTCAAACATATTACATTTATGTGACCAATGTAGGATTTAAAATTGCTGCTCATTGGCTTAAAATAAGTTTAACCGATATGCTTTACAATCTCTTATTTATTTAAAACAAATTCAATGTCATATGTTTTAATTTGTTTGATAATGTCCTATGATTGAAACAGAACTGTTTCTTTTTACTTCTACTACGTACCATACTCAGGCACTGAAATGAAATTATCCTCACCGGTGGAAAGAAAAGGAATAATTCCATTCCTCCTATGTCCTTTCCTTTTACAACCCAGTGATCTATTTATAGATCACCATTTTTCAGACCCTCTTACTAAAAACAATACCTGTTTATCATCTCTTATTCGTATTGGCTTACACATATATCCTTACACAAGCATCCCCTAAAAAACTTTTGAACCTATCTTTTCCCGGTCATTCTAGCAGGTAACGTCTAAAGTCTGTCATGTTGCAGATTCTAATACAGTTTTCAATTCTGGGTACAACGAAATTTGCGTTTTAAAGTATATTATACTTTTCTTGATCTTGTTTTAATTTTACAAAAACTTTATTCTTAATTTACATGCTTAGTATCTTCAAACATAAGATTAGAGGAAAATTACGAGCTTTTTTACTACCAGAAACGCTCCGGTATCTATTTATAGATCACCTATTATTTCAACTACAAAATACTGTAAGTGAATAAAGCTATATTTACTCTATTTCTATTATCTCCACGCTATTTTTAATTAAGTATAAAATGTAATTTTAAGATTTTTTAAACATTTTAATTTAACCCATTTATGCCCAGTGTCCTAAAAATGGGACGCTTGTTAGTTACTGCATACAAAAACCTGTAATGAGTATATCATTTTACTAAAACTGTTTTTCACACGTTAAATAGTCCTTCTTGAGAAAACCAGTTAGAGCCACTATTTGGACATCAGAGTTTATTTAATAACAGCTATTCTCAGACAAATCAATCAAACAACGATCCAGCATGAGTAGTAACAGGAAGTAAGTTTTTTTTGCGAATTTATTTTTCATAAAATTAAACTATTTTAAAATGATTTGCTTAAAATTGATCAGAGATGCCTTCTGTAATGTTACTTTGCAAAAGTAAAGTCAAGTAAGGTATTTTGCGCACATATATCTCTACATAGTGTCCCATAAACAGGACGAAATAACTTGATAAATATGGCAACGGCGAACTATTTCAAGCCTAAATTGTATGTAAACCATTCCAAGTAAAAGTTTTAAGCAGATGAAAAATGAAAAAAATTGTTAAAAAAAACTTGGGCATAAATGGGTTAAAAATAGCTTGGGCTTTAATGAATTAAGCCTCCAAAGCTACTGGACTGGTCTCAGACCTTGCTCTCAAAGTCAGTGATAAATATTTCATTCCTAAAACTCGACCGTGAAGGGAATTCAGAAAGCGCGAGCGAGTCATTTAGGATATATGTAAAATTTTAAATCCCCGGGTATACGGAGGATTGATTTTCTAGAAGCCACTCATGAATATCTCAAAGGATATTTTAGGTCTTCCAGTTTGCTTGATCTAGCGTTTCAGTTCGGTTGCACACTTTTTACTCTCAAGTTGATTCGTTTCATTTTTAGTTGTCTTCATTGAAGATATTAAAGTCCAATAACATAGTTTCTTCTCGGAAGCTGATCCGCTCCATTTTTTTTAAGCATACTATGATTTTTGCCTTTATTTGACATGTTAAAAAATACATAACTTTTTCGCTGAACTTAATTCGCTCAAGCGTATGATTTTTGCCTTCACTTAATAGGTTTTAAAAGTTAAGTTGGACAATGTGAGGCAAAGTGAAATTGTTAACACATCTGTTTCAAAATTTAAAAAAAAATGAAAGTTTGGTCTAAAAATCAGTGTACATAAAGAAGGAATAGCGTATTTTGTTGGGAAACTATCGTTATTATGTTATTTTTCCTTGTTAGCAGTTATTTTGCTCCTTCAACAAAAGGTGAAAATTTTTCAGCTCAAAAGACCATGGGGCAAAGTGAAAAATACAATTTTTCTGTAATGAAACATTTTCTATTCGATGAGTTAAAGTAGTTTTCTTCAAATGAATACGTAAATAAATGGATAAATGAATTATTAATGAAAAAATTAATGAAAATTAATAAACAAATGAATGAATTAATTAATATATGAGAAAAAGGAATCAGTAAATAAAATTGAGAATGAATAATAAAATACGTAAATGAATGCTTGAGTAGGTAAATTAATAAGTGAAAGAATGTGAATAAATTAATAAAAGAAATACGTGCGTGATTTAATAAATAAATGCATTAGCTAACGAAATTAACTATTTCACATTGCCCCATCCAAATTGCTCCGCGTGCGCTTGACTAATTACATTGAACATTTAAAATTAAAACATGATTAATATAAACAAAATGATGACTGCACTGGAAATCAGTAGATCTCAATAGTTAAAATCATAACTACAAAAATTTTATCATTTTTTAATAACAAGAAATATTTTTGGAAAAACAGGAATATTACAATAAAATTATCAAATTTTTAAAATCACTTGTATAAATTTTTTCCTTTATGGTTGGAGCTATTTATTTTTTGGCCAGGAATCAACTATATGTTAGGGAACGTAGTTAAAATATTGCTCGATGTGTGGCGCTGCTAACTATAAAAATATTTTACCATTTCGCTTTGCCCCACTCATCTTGTCTTCATCTCAAGTTTTTAAACATATGCTTTTTGTCTTCGTTTTAAATATTAAAACACGCATTATGTCGAAGAAATAATGGGTACATTGCATTTCACCCCAAATCTAGATTAAGATTGGCATTTTTGCTGTGATATAAAAATAACAAGATTACGGATAATTTTAATGTGCCCTAAATATACAGGGTGAGTTTGATCGAATCTGCCATACGAAAAGAGGTGATAGAAGAGCCCAAGTGGAGTATAGAACCACCCATTAGCGGTGTCAATTCTTAACCGTAACCGAATAATATTATATTTAAGAAAAATTCGCAAAAGAACAAAATTTGGAGAAAAAGACCAATTTCTGAACTTCCTGTCGGACCTACATACAAAATAAGTACATATTTGGAAAGAACAGACAAAATCCTTTAAAATGACATTTTTTCATCAATATAATCGCACTTCACAGTGAGTTACAAGCTTTCAAACACTGGAAACACTCAAAAATGAAATTTCATCAAACTTTTCAGTCAAAAATTTCAGAAACAACCGTATGTTTCCCATTTCACTAGCTTTCAGATGATACAACAGAAAATCATATTGAGCTTCAAGTTCAGCAGATATTCTGGCTTTTGTTTGAAACAGTATGAAAATCGCCCTTTGTCAGAATATGGAAACCAGCAAAAAGTCAGACTTTTATGTTCTAAATTTTCTATTTCATGTAAGTGTCTGGTTTATTTATTCAAGAAAAGGAAAATTTTATTGCTAAATATTAAATTGTAACACTTTATTAAATTAATAATCACGAGAGAAGATAACAACACGTAGAAACAAAGGCAGCATTACTTTAACGCGCTTTTCACAAAAAAAAAAAAAAAAAATCAAAATTAAATGAGTTACACTAACATCTACGAGTGCATTTACATGTAAGCAATCCTCAAAATTTCCCAGAGCTACTGGAATTATCATCAACCCCCAAACCGGATAAATGACCTTGGTCTTTTAAGAGCGAGAACTACCGTCGCTCTCTATGA
Organism: Uloborus plumipes; assembly: GCA_038373865.1. NCBI lineage: Eukaryota > Metazoa > Arthropoda > Arachnida > Araneae > Uloboridae > Uloborus > Uloborus plumipes. The sequence goes on from JAXGGA010024197.1 coordinate 10,468, forward strand.
AATTTAATTTCATAGAGTCCATTCATCCTGTCATTTGGGTCCTATTCCTCGGCCACCTAGATCACCAGACCTGACGCCAGTCAACTTCTTTGTTTGGGGATTCTTGAAACAAGCAGTTTACTGCTCAGATGCAACCAGTTTGTAGGACTTGCGCATTTGGCTTGATGGAGCAGTAGCAAAAATGAGAAATGAAATTTCATTGGAGCGACGGTAGTTTTTGCTCTTAAAAGGCCAAGAGCATCTCTCCGGTGTGGGGGATGATAATTTCAGTAGCTCTGGGAAATTTTGAGGATTGTTTACATGTAAATGTACTCATAGATGTTAGTGTAACTCATTTAATTTTGAATTTTTCTTTGTGAAAAGCGCGTTAAAGTAATGCTTCCTTTGTTTCTACGTGTTGTTATCTTCTGTTGTGATTATTAACTTAATAAAGTGTTATAATTCAATATTTAGTTATAAAATTTTCCTTTTCTTGAATAAATAAACCAGTACACTTACAAGAAATAGAAAATTTAGAACATAAAAGTCTGACTTTTTGCTGGTTTCCATATTCTGACAAAGGGCGATTTTCATACTGTTTCAAACAAAAGTCAGAATATCTGCTGAACTTGAAGCCCAATATGATTTTCTGTTGTATCATCTGAAAGCTATTGAAATGGGAAAGTTTTTGGTGCATTTGACCGGTTGTAGCTCATACGGTTGTTTCTGAAATTTTTGACTGAAAAGTTTGATGAAATTTCATTTTTGAGTGTTTCCAGTGTTTGAAAGTTTGTAACTAGCTGTGAAGTGCGACTATCTTGATGAAAAGAGTGTCATTTTAAAGGATTTTGTCTGCTCTTTCCAAATATGTACTTATTTTGTTTGTAGGTCCGACAGGAAGTTCAGAAATTGGTCTTTTTCTGAAAATTTTGTTTTTTTGCGAATTTTTTTTAAATATAATATTACTCGGTTACGGTTAAGAGTTGACACCGCTAATGGGTGGTTCTATACTCCACTTGGGCTCTTCTATCACCCCTTTTCGTATGGCAGATTCGATCAAACTCACCCTGTATATTTCAAACTGTGAAAATCAGATACACACCTTGAAAATTTAATTTAGCGTATTTTTACTCCTTGTACCTATAATGAATATTTAACAGCGTCTAAAGTGGGGAGAGTGGGTGGAACAATTGACATTTTAAAAATGTTTCATTTGAATTGTTTTTTAAATTGTCAAACATTTTAAGCTTAAAAAAAGAAAGAAGTTGTTAATTCGTTCTTCCCCTCCCATCTTCGATTTCATCCTTAGAAAGTTTTTTTTAGAGGAATTTATCACTATTATGATTTTTACTGTTTTCGTGTATTGGTATTTACTAGGGCTCGACCGATGGCAAATTTTGACCGATGGGCGATGCCGATAGTTAAAAGATGGCCGATATTTTTTAAAAGTTTACAGCCGATGCCAATGGAAAAAAATAAATGGCTGCTGAAATGTGCGTTTCAAATAAGGAACAAAAAGTGTTCAGTATATTGTAGAAACCTATGCAAGCTATGGTTTAAATAAAAATAACTGGGAAAATAAATGATAGTAAGATAGGCGCCTTCGACATATTTACATTTTTTTAAAATGAAAGTATCACATAGAAAATCACAGAAAAGTAGAGAAAACGCCTAAGCAGGTGAAATATGCTTCTAATAGAGATATAAGATAAAGGGAGTGGGGGAATTAAAGGATTGCAGGGGTGTAAAATTAAAAAACAATTTGGAGCAGTTTGGGAACAGAATTTTGGAATTTTGGAGCAGCAATTTGTTGTTTCGTAGCAGGTTCAAATAACACTTTTAAAAGTTTAACGAAGTGTTTAACATTATTTCGTACAAATTGAATGTAGTATATATTATATTACACAAGCGCATATTCACTTATTCAGAAATTGTTCACACTTAAAAAATTGGGATGATATTTG
>JAXGGA010024198.1:0-12409 GCA_038373865.1 Uloborus plumipes
TCAAATGTTCTTTGTCATCAAGTTTGTCTTATCCGGTGTTATAAATAAATAATCAAAATATAGTTTAGAAAAACTAAAAAATACGCTTTTAAATACAGTTTAGCTTTTAGTATTGATAATAGTATTAAATATATTACTCTTATATTTGCAAAAAACGTGAATTTTATCTTTTATTCATAGTTTCATACACACACAAATAACTGAAACAATTGTAATGCATCAACATGTAACATAGTTTAGCCTTTAGTATTAATGATGGTATTAAATATATTACTTTTATGTTCGTAAAGAACGTGAATTTTATCCTTTACTCAGAGTTACATACATACATACAAACAAACAAACAAACAAACCCTCATGTGAAACTAATAAAAGCGTATTAATGAAGGAACTCCTTTGCACGGCAAAATATTAATTTGTTTTGAAAAGTTAAAACTTTACAGTAAATTTTGTAATTCAAGATTGAAAATAGTTAAGAGAAGAAATATCTCTTCAGGCGGGATTCTTAAATAAAAGCATTTTACAGAAATACTTTGGAAGGAAACAAATAGCTCCAAAAGCTTTTAACAAACTGATAGACAAATATTTCATGTAGAGCAATTACTTTTGCAACGACATAAGACAAACTATTACATTTTTTCACTTTAAACCTAAAACGACCCATGTTTCCATTTGTCAACGTACCACACATGTGATTACTTTCAAAACATTTTAGCTGAAAATATTTGACATGTTGTAACTGGTTGGTTCGACGGGCTAAAGTGCTATTAAACGCATTTAGTAAAACATTTTATTATAATTTTTTATTTTTAACTTTTATCACTTCGGTTTTTCTAACTGTTTTATTTTATTTAATTTTTTATTTTTTCAAATCGAAATTTCTAACCAAAACCAACAAGCGAAGAATGCTCCCTTTTAAAGCTGGATAAATCGCCGTCTCCTCTCATTATCTCCGTCTAGAGATTGTGGAAATTTTAAATGGAATGAAAATTTTAGAGCGGATAGGAAATTTTTTTAGGCAGATCGGTAGAAGGACGGAATCTATGTTTTGTCAATCAAATTGGCTGATTTCCACCAATTGACGCTTGGCGGAAGAATCAAATGTACGACGTACTCAATCGAGTTTCCTAAAAACACTGAAAACAAAATTGAAACTCGGTTATTACCAACAACCAATAAAAAACGTAGTGAATATACGATTAAATCATTTTTTTACTGTGCAATAGCAAAAACAAGATAACTTTAATCAGCATTTTGTTACCTTTACGTTTTGTTCCTGTTCGTATGCTGAGAAAATAAAAATTTGTTACCTGAGCAGGAATTTACTCTGACGGCATTTATCAATGCAAAAACATAGATAAATGCCGCTAAAATAGAATATTTGGCTAAAATATTCCTTGTTTTTCAAGTGGGCTCAATGATGCCCTATCGCTTTTTTAACCCTAAATCATACTTAAATTAGAAAATTATTTCAAACATTATTTTCCTAATAATTAAAACAAGTAAGAAAAACAGCCATTTTAAAAAGTTAAAAAAAAAAAAAAAACCGGCATTTAAGAGTTAAAAATATTTTTATTTTTGTATGCTTATTGACTGTCTGGATAAGAAAGAAACTTGGCCAGGAACACATCGGTTCATTTCTTGGCATTAAATTTTCTCTTTCATTTTGTATTTATTTATTTACTTACTGCTTTCGCTTATTTTGCTTTACGATTACTTACAAAAATAACAATGATAATAATAAATATGAGTATGTATGCATTAACTGCTAATATTACAGGAAAATAGATTCCGAAAAGAGAGCAAAATATTAGGAGCATTTCACGATATTTGTGACATTTGGGTGTCCGTAACAAAACTTTTTAAAAGTTTAAAATTTTTACATATTGAAAAAGTGCATTTTAAAGTTTTTGATATCATATTTTTTTCATAGTTAACTTTATATTATGCTTGTAATTGCACTCGGAACATTAAAAATGCAATTTTCACTGTTACGGACTCAACATTGAATTTTTCTTTAAATCTGGCTTAAACTGATTTTCAAGCCAAAACTGGTACTTGAGACAGATAAAGTAAAGGCTCATCTCTAATATAGCTAAAAATTTTAATCAAAAAGTGGGTTCTATAAAAAGTTATGGATTGTGAAAAAGATGATTGTAGATTTAAAGAAAAAGTAAAGCCAGATTTAAAGAAAAGTTCAATGTAGAGTCCGTAACAGTGAAAATTGCATTTTCAATGTTCCGAGTCATTTACAAACATACTATAAAGTTAACTATGAAAAAAATATGATATTCATATACTTTAAAATGTACTTTTTTCAATATATGTAAAAATTTTAAACTTGTAAAAAGTTTTGTTACGGACACCCCTATGTCACAAATACCGTGAAATGCCCCATAAACAATTTTAGTAACTATCATGAATATTATTAATTTATAATTATTGAGCATTTAAGTATTATTGCTTATTGTTCTTACTTTGATATTGGACGTGGCAAGATGGCAAACTGTTTTGTTTGATTGCCCCGGTACTTTCGTAGTTAGTAAGTCCCAGTAAGTCACACGGCCTTTTTCCTTGAATTGGAAAAGCAATCACACAAACTTTTTACCTCAAAATTTATAGGAATTTCATTAAGTTCATTTTTAAAATTGGCTCATTTTGAAAAATCAATCGATTGACTTTAAGACAATAAAATACTTTACATCTGCCAGTTAAGCAATACGGTAAACGTTCGTCTTTAACATCTTTTTACCATAAAAATATCCAATGATACTCAAAAAAAAAAAAAAAAAAATCGATCTGTCGGTACATTTAAGAGTTTAAAGAAAAGGTCCCAATTTGCTCAGAAGAACAATAAAGAGCTTGAATATTGAACTTGGGCAGTTTTTCTTGTCGTTGAAGTAAGCTTGGTCATTATAAATCATTAAAAGGTGCGGGGAATTACCATAATGGATGACACTTAGCTAAATTTTAAAATTTCAAAAAAATCACTATAAGCACATTAAAATATATTTCGGTATAGTTTTGGTATGGACCACACAAAAAGCAACAATCATTCTTTCATATCAGGTTACTAAAGTATGTCTTTGATTTTGCACTTATTCACCTACTTTCACAGAAAGAAAAAAAAAAACTTTTAAAAATACACTGTAAAAAATGAATGTTCTTTTTACAGCATAATATCACATTGTAATAAATTGTAAAAATTGCTAATTTTGCAATAATAAACTGTAAAATATTTACTTTTACAGTACTAAACTAAAATTGCTGATTTTACAGTAATAAACTGCAAAATTGCTAATTTTACAGTTTATTGCCGTGCATTTTACAGTTTTAAACTGGAACCTCTGCTGCCAGTATTATACTGCTGATTTTGCAGTATAATACAGCTATATTTTAAGGCAATAAAGTTGTAAAATTGCTAATTTTACTGTAAAAAACTGTAAAATTACTAGTTTTACAGTTTATTACTGTGCATTTTACAGTTCTAAATTGGAACTCGGCTGCCAATATTATACTGTAAGAACAACAGTTCATTGTTTGCAGTATATAATCTGTCGTAAAAATTGATCGCAATTTCACAACAATAAAAAAATGTCGTTAAGAAAACTCCTACCCTGAATTTCTAGACTGATTCATGCCTATGACATTATGAAATTAAGAATTTCGGAAAGGGTCAGTTTGCTTCGAAATCTTACACGAAGCTGAACATTAATAATCAGACAACAAATTGCAACAAAATCCTCCATTGCTCGTCTTTTAAATTTTTTGTTATTCTGAGTTTATTTTCAGATTACGTTGCTCCCCAATTGTTTGATAACATTGGGGATAGACATGTGTTCCAGGTCAGGGGACGCTCGCACAACTCCTTTTATGGCCCCCATCCAAGCGGAACAGACATACTTCCCAGTCTATAAAAAAGCAGTAAAACAAAATCCATAGCTCCAAGAATACAAATTTCGACAATAACCTATTGAAAGTAGATTCGCCACGCAAAACAGATGCCGCAACTTTGCTTCAATGTCTATGCCGATATATTGAGGAGTTATTTAGTTACTTAATCTCTTAGAGCTTTCTATTTAGATTTATCTAACAAAACTGTGTCGGAATTACTTTGGGCTGTCAAATTTAGGGATTCCCACCAAGATTTATAGGGTTTTCAATACAGGCCTCGGATTTTTGGGCTTTTGTTTGAAATTCTTGGATTGCGGGATTTATTGATGAAAAAGATACATTTACCTATTAAATATTTTAACGATAAAACATAATATTTTTACTGAAATATGATTTTTTGTCAAAGCAATTTAGAATGGAGGTTTCTTTCATGCACATGCTGAGACTATATGAAAATATTACGCAGGGTAATTTATTCGTATTTTCAGTGAAAAGAATACAAATGTTGCGAAATTCGGGTGTGAATTGTCTTATATAATATAGTATAAGACACATATTATGTGGCATTGAATAACGTGGAATGACCCTATAGAAGATGATAGAGCTTTCTTGCTTCTATTTGACATCCGCTTGGATATAGTGGTGAATGGGTAGGGCAAAATTAGTTTTAAGAAGCATTATAGACAACCACATCAGTACTCTTGAAAGAAACAAGCCAGGATTACGTCGGATATAACGGAATAACTAAAGTAGTCCCATGATACCCGACCCGCCGTCTTGGAAAATGAATAATTATACTGATGGACAAAACATTGTCATCTAAAAAACGACCACAGAATAATAAACTGCAACTCCTTCGGTGTACATTATGATTAGCGGTGAAAAGATTTTTTTAATTCACATGCAGAAATTTTTGAAATTCACAAACTTCGTTTTCATGTGTGTGGTATAGCTTGATCCACACGGAGGATGGCGGGGGATCTTAAAGCGAAAACGGATCGCTTCATTTTGTAATACGTAACATTGGAGAGAAAACATTGGCAGCAAAAAGTTTTATGAACTAAGTTCGTAAAAAGTTACTTTTCTCGTTGATCCTACCTATTTCAGAATGAAAGTGGTCTGTTTCCGCTTCAAGGTCAACCACCAATTTTCGATGCTCAAGCTTTACAACAGTTTTTTGATTAGTTCATTAGAAATACGCAAATGATAGCAGTTATCCAAACTGATCCAAAACCTCGGTATTCCATATTTTCCAACTATTCCATAATATCATCCTCTCATCTATATCTTACAGATGGACTGTAACCCATAATCGGAAAAACAATGGAATAAATAAGATTAACTAAACGTCGGTTGCTTTAAATTCAATGACAAGTTCAGGAATCAAAGCCAGCAGGTAAATACGAGCATAAGAACTAAACTCACGAGTCATGTCACAGTTGTACCGGAAAGTTTAATGCAGGTCAAGCTTTCGATACGATTAATCCTTACCGATTGCCCAAATGCTCCAACATTTACATAAAATTTCAAACCGTTTAACCTATGCGCAACCTCTCCAACATACCCAAGTCCTCCGGGTCATGAGCAACTGAAATCAATCCTTTGTATTTCAACAATGAAAGCTAATAAAAGTCACCAAGTCATTCGGGTACTTCCAAGAGTCAACGCTTTGTTGACGAAGAAGAGCAACACTTTCGCATGAAATTAAAAACATGGCTAGCTTTTCTTGACCAGTTCCGGATGAAATTTCAGACTCGAGATTGGCTTCGCTTGCCTGATTTCGCTATTGATATCGTTCAATTGTAGTCTAGAGACAATACGATACGACCCAACTATAGGGAGGTTGAGGTAATTAGAGCGATTACCAAGAAGGTTAGTCCTTCCTATAAATGCCTTTGAATCATTAAAAGTGTTTGATGCGGGTTCACGCAAGACTGCAAGTCAAAGGATTTAGGAAATGATTTCTGTTTTTTACATGATAAAATTCAGTGATTTCTACAAGAAGCATTAGATCAGAAGTTCTCAAAGTATGGTCCGACAAGCTCACACTATGCGGTAGGCGATACTAGCCTGCCAAAAAGTACAAGAAAAACAAAAATAACAGCAATCGCAGGTAAGTCCATATTTTACTTCAAAACGAAAGCACTTAAAGGCTCATACTGAGATAAGAAAAGTAGATAACAGTTCAGAAAATATACAGAGATATGAATTAAAAACAATACGTAAATACACATTAGGAATTAAGATTTGAACATATTACATAAAGTTTTTTTCCATTTTTTTTTTTGGTCCACAAACTTGGTATGCTTTTAGATGGGGGTCCGTGGTATCTTGGATTTTAAGAGCATCTGTATTAGATAATTACTTCTAACGAAAACATTTCAAAATAAAGCCAAAAAAAAAAAAAAAAAAAAAGTGCTGAATGAAGAACATGAGAAGAAATCATAATATTTTATATTTTTAAAATTTACAAATGCGTTGCAGACAGGTGTTGTTAAAGAAGTTTTGCGTCGATATACTGTAAAGCGTCAAATAAAGTATTAAGGAATTCAATCCCACCAAAGCATAAATGTGAAAAAGGCGCCAAGTTCTATCGAAATATGGTAGGGGGTAGTTGCTGGCACCGATGAAAGAGCTCAGATCTAACGGGAACCAGGTTTCATAGCAGTTCTCATAGGTGCTGGCTTGTCCAATGTTCTTCAATTCATTTGGAAAATAATTTTTGCTTTCTTTGATACCGGATTTTAAACTTTGAAAAGGTTTAATAGTTAATTAACTATATTCAAAACATTTTATTACTCCAATTATTAAGTAATGGAGAAGGTATAATCGGGAACGTACAAAATGTCCAAGGATGCTCCAATGAAGTCATTGGATAGGAGAAAGAACCTCAAACTATGAATAGTTAGCAAACGACTTGTAGCCGCAACTGAGCAATTAAGTAAAGGGGTAAACAATCTTCCATTTATCGTCTTCACTTTAGCGTGACGTATTAACTGCATACAATAGTTAGCAATAAACTATTATTAGCCTTATAAAGGTCCGAACTAGAAGTTTAGATGTAGAGAAGAGATCTCATTCTTATCTGATAATTGTGGAGGAAAGACTCCTAACCATCTTAGAGACAGGACTAATACCCATCTAATGCTTAATTCAATAGACCAGCCTGAGTGGGCTTGTCACCTGGAGCAAAAGTTTTAAACCCAAGAATTGCTTTTTGTGTTACTGTTACTACCATTAACTACGCGAACCTCCAATAAAAACACTTTATTAAAATGAATTATATTAGTTAAAGTTTAATATCATACGCAGGACCGTAACCAGCCCCAGCAGCAAAATCTCATCGGCCGATGATCGGTCATTTATCGAAACCCGATGAAATTCTCATCGGCCGATGGTCGCATTCGATGAGTTCTTATCGGGAATTGCTCCAATATGTCTCATTGGTCAAACAGAATCCGAGCAGCAAAATACGATGAGATTTGGAGCAATTTACGAGCAGTGCAGTCCCGTGTCGATGAATTGAGGATCAATTTTGGATGCTCGGCTTACTTTCATCGGGAAAGTTGATCGGAAGGATATCGCTTTCCGATGAAAAGTAGCTCATCGAAAACCGTGTTCGGATACTGATCGGAACGATGTCATCGTGCGTTACAAGATCAGTTTACGAGGAGTTCGATGATCGGCCGAGCAAAATCCGATGAGTTGATGCTACTTGGGAGACTTATGCTTCGGGGAATGTTTTACCAAACACGTTTCTCGTGAAAACTATACAATCAATAAAATTTGATTTCATATTCCATATTATATTGTTTTTTGTTACAACAGATACTTGAGTGGCATTAAAAAGAAAAATATTACAAAATGACGTGTCTTATTAATAAAGGAAAGAAATTTCATGTGTACAGTACGGTGGGTGGAAAATGACTTTTTTTTTTTATTATTTCGACGATGGGTGTTGCGGAAAAAGTGCCATTGGGGGTGCAAAGTGCACAGAAAAAATTTGAAATTTTTTGGTTAATTTCTTGATCTGTCGCAATGGCGTTGAAGTTTGGAAAAAATGCAATTTTTTGAGATTTGTAGCAAATTATTATTATTTTTTTTTTTTACTTTTTTAGTTTCGATAATGGGTAGGCGGAAAAGTGCCATTAGGGGTTTCAAAATTCACTCAAAAAATTTGAGGTCTGTGGTATACTTTCTTCCTCTTCCACAAATGAGTAGAAGTTTTGGCAATTTCCTGTTTCTTAGATATTTTTGTCGAAACGTTAAAATGCTGTTTTCCCCGCATTTATCTTAAATAATTGCATTGTTTGTCACATATGATGCATTTTTTGATGTTTGGTGCTAATAAATAGTAACTTATTGGCTATGAATTTTAAAATTCAAAATATTGTAACGAAAGAAAACAGCTCCACTCCTTTTTAAGCACTGCTGGTGAGGCATTTCATTTATTTTATGTTTATCGAATTAGGCTTATGCTTTTTTTAATGTTCTCTTGTCTCAGTTATATATAAACGTTTTCTAACAAATCTAGTCATACCTAAACAAACCAAAAATGTCTAAGGAAAAGTTGTGCTTTTTTAAAGTTGATTTTTCAACAGTATAATAGTTTAAACACAAAGCAATTTTAACCGTTTGCATTTAACCATTGTAGTAAAAGCTAAGTGGGAAAAAAGTTCACAGTGCCGTATATGACAACCATAAGGGAAAAGTGGGGAGAGTGGGAAATTAATATTTTTTTCATCCGCCACCTCTCGTTACACATGGTTATAGAAATCTTTATTCCACTAGTAAATATTTTAATTATTTTCAGCAATCGATCTGCAAAAGAAAAAAAAAAAAGGTTTCTTCAACAGTTTGCGCCGCAAATTAAAATTCCAAAAACAATCTGGAGATAATCCGGTTTAAATTAATCGCAAAATCTAAATCGGCTATGAGAAATACTTAATAAGATGCGAAATTTAATAGATACAAGTTCATGCTGTCTGTGGATTACATCCCTGAATATACGGCACGAATCTTTGTTAGCTGAAATTCAAGATTATTAGTACTGTCGTCTCCGCTTAATCGGGTAACGGATAAACGAATATCTCGCTTGTACGAATAAAACATTCTGGAACCGATGCCTTAGACTCAATGTTAAATTTCCCCGCTTAATCGAATAATATTTCCTGGAACCGACAGTATTCGTTTAATAGGGGCCGACTATTTAAGAAATAGTACGCAGGCTTTCTCAAGAATCTGCGACGCACCAGCGTCGTCGTGCTGTTTCTGTCGCCGAGAATAACGCAAATGAGAAAAAGTAAAAAAAAAAAAAGAAAAAGTTGTTAAATTTTCAAAAAACGAGGTAATTATCATACGTTCTAAAAGACAGATATGATTATAATATTGGGAAAACAAAGCCGCCTGTATGCTTCAGACAAAAAGCAAGTAGTCATCCTTGGAAAAAAAACCTACATCATTTTCGGGAATTTTCGAGAAATCAAGAAGATTGCTTATTAATATTTCGATTCGCTTTTTTTTTTTTTTGAATTCATAATTACATACCGGTAGCATAGTAGCTAAGTAAAAACGATTAGAACAAAGGAAGAGGGGTCGTTAACGTGCGAAAACATTAAGTTTTTGTTTTGAGGAGAAATACAAAGGGCTTCGCAGAAAACACCGTGCATAGCTTTTGTTTTTCAACTAGGCACGAGAGAATAACAGTAATAACAAAAAAGTTAATTGTACTACCGACGAAAATCCTTCTATCTGCTGTTGTGTAAGTGTCATTTACTTAGTTACTTAGTGTGACTTATAAATTGAGTATACAATTAAGTTCGTATCATTAGTTAAGAAGCAACGTGATTATTATAGATGTACTGCAGATGAAAATGTCAACTATTGTTTGGAAAATGCTTCAAAGCAACTCTAGCAATCAAAATAAGACATTTCATTTAAGCGTCAACATCATTTACTTCGTAATGAAAACGTCGGGTTTTGTTAGAAAAAAAAGGACGAGCGAAAGATTGTGGATGGAAAATTGCTGGAAGCTTATAGAACACATGACCCTCGTGAAACCACATGCAGATAGTGTTAGAGCAGCGTTTCACAACCTTTTTGGACCTGCGGACCGGTAAATATTGGTGAGAAAATTGGCGGATGGAAAGGTTTTTTATAAATAAAAAACAGTTTTGGCTTTAAAAATATGGTTGCAAAATTAATCGTATTTCTTTTATTGTAGTTGACTAAAGAAATAAAAATAACAATAAGTAATTGTGGTCAGGGGCGTCATTTCAAGTTTTTCCAGAGGGTGGCAAAGGGTCCAAACACAAAGCAATTTCATTGGAAAACATCAAAAACCACGCCCACTTATATATAAATACATTAATTTCTCAAATGTCGGGGGGGGGGGGGGGGCAATTGACCCCTTTCCCTGACTCCCCTAAATGATGGGCTTGAAAAAAATCGCAGAAAATTACGAAAATTTATCAAAGCTATTGTAAAAAATCACCAGATCTGTTTTGCTTGTTTGTTTGCATTTGATTTTTACTTTTTAAATTTATTTCGTAATTTTTTTACGTATTTACTTGTTTACATTATTTCAATTATTTACTCTTTTAACTGGGAAAACTTTTTAACGCAGACAGTTAAGAATGCGTGAGGACCGGTCAAGTTTTTCAACGGACCGGTGCCGGTTCACCAGACCAGAGTTATGATAGCTGATTTAGAGGATAAAAATAATGAATTTGGCATGGAAATTGGAAAACATTAAGGTGCAATATATAAAAAGAATACAGTTTCGAAGAATCAATTTTCGAAATATTTATAGATAAACACATAAGCAAATTGGAAATCAATACTAGTCAAGGAATAAAAAATAAAGTCTGGCAAATAATGACAAGGCAGTTATTATATTGATTACTTATCTTATTCTTAACATTTAAATACTTTCTGTAACAAATTCTTTAACACCAAGTCAAGTTTAATTTTTCAGTACTACTATTTTGAATAACAAAAAAAAAAAAAAAACTATTCCGTAAAAAAAAAAATCATACGTTTTAACGGTCCGTGACATTTTTTCCCCTCTTTTTTGGGAAAAAAAGGGAAGGGGGAATGAAAAAGGAAAAAAAAAAAAAAAAAACACCATCTATCCGCGAATATTTTTCAAAAGCTCTTGTCGGTCTTCGGATTTGAGTTACTACATACCTCAAACACGCAGATCGAGTAGAGCTTTTGAAAAATATTCGCGGACCGATGGTGTTTTTTTTTTTCAAAAAAGATTTCAAAAAAGACTTTTTTTGGGTCAAAAAAGGTTGAGAAACACTGCATAAGACGAAGCAGAATAAGTTCTGTACCGAGTAATCGGTACTCGGTTAAATTTTGACTATATACTCAGTCGGTACCGGGTATTTATAAAAATTTTAAATGATGATGAAGAATTTTTAACTCATAAAATAAAAAGGATTCAAATATAAATTTATAGTACATTCGACTGCTAAAATATGACTATATTGTATATAACAGTTAAGAAACACACAACACGTAAAAGTTAGTTTTGCACTGCTAGTTTTTAAAATACTTTTACAGGGGTTTAAAATTGTATTTCTATTTAAATTTGATATGGTCAAGTTTCGAGTATGAAGCTTTTTACATTATTCACAAAGTTTTACAACGAAAAAAATCTTTCATGATTGGCAAATTTTTAACATTAGAAAGATTGATACATTAGTTTAAATATCATCTCGATTAATGGCACTTCTTTTTCCATATTTTAAAAATAATTTAATTGAAGTAAAACTTGGGGCTCAAAATTTTTAAAGAGTCCTTCATTAAACTTCAAATTGAATTTTACCTAATAAATGATCATGGGCTTAAGTTCTAGAACCATACTGATGTTCCAAAAAGAGCATAACTCTTCACGCATGTGTCAATGATTCTTTTTCCTTCTTTCTTTCTTTTTAAACACAAGTTATATACTCGGTACTTTGACACAATATGTTATTCGGTACAATACTGATACTCATAAATTACATAAAACAGTGAAAAGTTTTCGGCCTGAATTTTCGCTTTATTACTTAAAGCACTATTTACTCTAAATACACTGTTAAAACAAGGTACTTAGAAATGAGGCGAAACGTCTTGTTTTCAAGAACATCATTGACCCAAAATGGCTCCAGAACCAAATGTCTTGGAATTAGAAAACAGGGTGTCTTGTTTTTGAAGCACACGGCGTTCTTAAAAGTAATAACCGATGTTCTTGTTTTTGAGACGGAAATATGTTCGAATATGATACGAAATGGGCTCATTTTCAAGACAATCCTATTCTTAATTTTTGAGACGGCTCTACTCTTGGAAATGATACAGTGCTGTGTTTATTTCCGAGTCATCACAGAATTTAAAAAATAAGCATTTTGCGTCTTGTTTATGAGTCGGGTCTTCTGTTCAGAAATGAGACATTTTTGTTCATTTTGTTTTTGGATAATAATTTTACAATTTTTCAGATGCAGATTAAAATTTTCCAGTGGCCCGCGCG
>JAXGGA010024199.1:0-12407 GCA_038373865.1 Uloborus plumipes
TTTTTTTTTTCGAAAAATACAATTGAAAAATTGAATTTTTTAATTGCTGCTTTTGCATGTGAAAGCTTCTTGCGGGTCAGTTAGTATTCTTATAATAAAATTATACTTTATCATAACCATAAATAAAAAAACTGCAGCATTTACTTAGTACTGTATTTCATTTGAAGAATAACAGTAGGTTCTAAAAAACTAATTAGTTCTTCAACATTAAAATCACTCACTCCCAGATAGGCTGAGAGGGACCTATAGTTTTGCAAATTAAAGCTGAAGTTGTAAATGCTGCACATTTTTCGTTTAAAACATCACATTCTGAAGCTAAAATTAATCTCGAATTTTTTTTTTTAAATATAATTTTAAAACAAACTTCTAATTTAAGCTGATTTAAATCATCAAACCCTGTTTAACTGCATATTTTTTCCAATGTTCTTTTTTTTCTTTGTACAGTTCATAAAGTAGTTTAAGTAATTGATTAATTTTCATTAATTTTAGCAAGAAGTTCAACCATTATCATTGTTTGAAAGGGGAATAAGTGTCCAGGAAGTGACAGAAGCTATGCATTCATTTGAATGCCCTAGGAACAAGGAAATGGAAATAATTATGTTTGCAGAGGTTGGTAATGTTGTTGATTGAAATTTAACAATTTGATCTTATCTTCTCCTATTTGTGTAAAAATGTAAATGAATGTTAATCGAGCTTTAGGGCTGTTTTAGAGTTGATTGATTATGCATGCAAGAATGGATACACATGAAGTTAAAAAAAAAAAAAAAACATTTTATCTCACTGTTGAAACGATATATCTCAATATGCATCCTTAGACATCTACAAGTACTCAACTCTGGAAATTGTCTACTTTATTCATAATAGGCTGATATATAATTTTGCTGTGAAGAAATTTACTTGGTAACGGAGGGTTTTTATCCCCATATCACTTCTGAATACAGGATTGTGTCAAAAAAAAAAAAAAAAAGATAAATAAATAATAAACAAAAAACAGCAGTTATTAAAAAAGAACTCTTAAGGCTGAAACATAAAAATGTATTAAAAATTGTCAATGATTTGTGTAATTTAAACTTCTAAAAAAAAGTACAACTAACGAATGGTAACAATAAATAAGGTACCTAAGAAAGCTAGTATTAATTAAAACGGATTAAATTATGAGAGTAAACAAAAATCTGATATGTTCTAAAATCACTTCTTCCTCTCCAAAAGGGCAATTGAAGAAACCCTGAAAATTTTGCAGATTACCTTAATATAGTGCATCAATGAATAACTAAATGTTTTTAAACAAAATATTCGATGGAGTAATTTATAATTACCCCAAAAAAAGTAAAAATCTAATTCAGTTAAGCCCTTAAAAAAGTTGAAACCAAATAACCTACAGAAAGCTTAGTGCAAAATAACAGAATACGAAACCAGAATTGGGGCAATGGCGGTGCAGCTTCTGGTTAAGGAGGGGGGTATGAGTCATTTTTTGGCATAAATAAGAGGTGTGGGACACAAAATTTTCGAAATATGTCCCAAAACGTTGCTTAGGTATATTAAGTATAATAATTAGGTATATTAGGTATATTAAGTAAGGTATCTTAAGGGGTCATGACTCCTCCTCTGGAATTGTGCCTATAGCCTAGCTACAACAATTTTAGAGTTGAAATCAATCCTCAATTCTCGAAGCTAAATCTTCTCAATTTTCAATTCTGTGGAAATTGAGAAGAATTGTTGTCTTGACCCACAACAAGTCCTAATTCAATAGGCCTTCAGAGCAAAGTCATTGAAAGAGGTACATTTCTTTTTAAGCTCTGAAACATCTCTAACTCGAAGAGTTACAAGACTGTTTAGTTGACCGTTCGCCATAAAACTTGCCGTTCCCTTTGCGGGAGTTGCTACATGTTCGCTCTGTGCAAAAATTATATTCTTTTGTAAGCAACTTGTCAGTTCCTCTTTTTTTCTTCAAGTTTTGTGTTAACTAATCACTTGTTTCTTCTTATTTCACCATTCTACAGTGCCATGCCTGTAAAAAAGGACTAATGCAATGCTTATTTACTTAGTTTTTTTTAACAATTATGCTTCATTGGGCATACACAGACTTCAACAAATACAGGGCTCCAAGTTGCCCAGTTGACAAAGAAAATGAATCCCTTGTGGCTACTATTTCTTTCAAGACCAGAATCTTGTGTAGTTGTTTTAAAAATTTTCTTAAAAGATAATATTTTAGTTGTCAAATTAATGTCACTGTAGAAAAAAAAATACTGTGTAAATAATAGTGCTACCTCAAAATGAAGTCATTAGGGAAACATTTTATGTGTTGGCATTGGGCAAGTTTTTGTATGACTGAAGATAAATCTGTCCTGTAACATAGCACTAAATTCTTAAATCCATTACGTTTCAAACATAATTACCAGAAACAGTGCCTTTATCATAGTGATAGCTATTCAGTTTTTAGATAATATGTAAAAGTTAGCAAACATAAATTTTGAAGCATTTTTACTTCCTTTTAACGTAGGAAAGGAAGTATTATGATCGCAAAAAAAAAATCACCCAAATTTCGGTCTACATTTGATTTTGCTCACCCCCGAATGAATGCTGAGTAGTTTTTTCGACCTGTCAGCTCGTGCATATGTACCTAACAACATATAGCCAGCCGAAAAATCCTTTTCGACCACCCCCGATTCAATTACGATGAGTTTTCTCGTGAGGTCTGTATGTGCTTATGTATGTTGCATAACTCAAAAACCGCCGTAGAATTTTTTAGTTTGGTATGTAGACTCTGAGGGGGGTCTGGTTGTGCACCTCCCCTTGTGGTTGCATTTGAATGTTCTCAAAGGCGTCTTTTACCTCTTTTTTGGGGTAAATCAGTGTTCAATATAGACTTGAGTGATAGGAATTGGCGCTGTAACGTAGGGTCTTTTCCACAGCCTGGGAATCGCACATTCCTATGCTAGTTATCATGGCTGTGGATAGATAAGAGACATCTAGACGCCAGACCTTTCTGCTTACCGTGGGAAAAGATATTTTTTCTCACGGTGGCCAAGTGGTTGGTCAGCTTGCCCAACGAGTTCAGGGCAGAGCTGGACTTGATGTCGATCTGCTAGGTTGTGTTTTGGGGTCTCCGTGGGGAGACAGGAAAACCCGGTTTTGTGAGGGAAGCGAACTCCCTGTTAGTAGTCACGTCAGTGACTGTGAATACGGAAAAGCCAAAAGGGCTTACTTTTGGAACACTTTGTATAGTTTGCACGTTTGTATATATTGTAAAGTCCATAATAAATATTTAGCCCAGAAGCAGAACTCTTTTACTTGTCTGGGAACTACGACAGTATAGCGCGACCCCTTTTTGATATATCGACAAGCTTTTGGTCGCCAAGTGTTCGACACCAACTTGGCGAATAAAAGGATTTTTAAAACTTGGGTGCGGTGGAATTTGGTGATATTTTGCGAAAAATCCACTGAATGCTGCTAAAATTGACATTTAGAAAATTAATTTCTGTAAAACATTTTTTTACATTGTTTCGTGGCAAACAAGGGGTGGGGTGTAAGTGTTTGAATTGTTATCTTGCTCACTCTAAGCACTATTTGAACACTTAAGTCATGTACTAAGAAATTTATGCGTAAAAGGCAGCAGTGTGGGGTCCATACTAGATTTTTATCCAATAAGTTTTAAAAGTTTTAAATAAATGCCCATATTTGTTGCACATTCATTTGAAGATTTATTTTTCTGCATGATTTTTATTTATTCATTTATTTATTTTTGATAGAATGTAGGACATCAACCACTATTAGCTTTTTGCAAAGATGTGAAGGACAACATAGAAATGCAAAATAAAGTGATAGTGTTTTCAGATGTTCAACACAGTGCGAGCAAGGAAATGGAAGTAATTATTGCTAGTTAAAAAGAGTATTATGGTAATGATTAAGTTGCAATAAGTCAGTTATTGTTTTATGTTTCATGCTGCTGTTACAGTAAAAATTTATCTTTGTTAATCATTTTGTTCCTTGTCAAAACTTTGATTTATTTCGAAGCATTCTTTTAGAAGTTATACCTATTTGACACAAAGTTTTCGGTTACTTTTTAAGTTCTCTTCACCAACTCATTATGATTTAGAGTCATTATTAGTCTAAAGGATAAATTTGTAGAAGAAATTTTGAAATACATTCAACTTTTCTTTTAAAAACACTTTCTTTTATATTTTTTATAGTTGGCAACTGTATATAGTTAGCCTTTTAAAAATATGCTATTGGCAATATAAAGCAGTTTCATACAATAAATATTCGAATATATATATATGTATACACACATATTAGATTCATTGAAAATGTCACCTTGGTTATTCACTTTGATGCTTAAAAGCCGATACTATGCGTCATGATGACTCCTAAATTTAAATTCCTATTTCTAACAGTGGTCTTATCATTTGCATTAAGTTTTTTTTTTTTTTAATTATATGCATTACAAATTCTTCTAGCTATTTTCTAAAAATATTTTATTTCATTTAAAAATCTTTCAGTTTTTTCACTTTATTAGACAGCTTTTCTTTTTCATTCTAAGATGGCATTCTTGATCTCAAGTTTTCTACTCAAGGTGCATTTTCATCTTGTTCTGCTACTTCATCTGAAAACACAATTAGTCTAAAATTTAACTGATTACCTAATGCAAATTTTCCGATTATCTCCTGTGTATCTGCATGCAACTGTGAGGTAACCACTCTTAGAAGTCCCCAATGGAGGCAGTTGTATCTCAAGATGATTTTGCAATGTAGGATATCTTGAAATAAAATTAGGTGCAACCCTTAAACCTCTTATGACTTGAACTCTTTTGCAACGGCTCTATGCAACTGTTGTTCCAAGAAATGCTCCATTTTTTGACGGCTGTGACTTGAATGAACCAAAAAATCTGTTTTGAAATAAACGAGCCATGTTAATATATACCGGTGGTTCCCAAAGTGGTCCACAGGGACCCTCAAGGGTCCTTATAAAGGAAAGAAAAAAAAAAAAAAAAATGGGATTTCACAAGATGCAAATAGGGTCCTGCTGTTGATGCACTAAATTCAGTCCCTCCCACTTAAAACTGTCTTCTATTTTACCCTTGTACAACTATGCTATGTAAGGATATTAGCCTATTTAAGTTTTGTGTTATTATTACTTTAAAAGTATGAATTAAAATGTTATGTACTTCAGCTGTTTTACCTATAAGTATTTTTTAAGTTTGACATTTTAAAAGCAATGTGTTGGTGTTAATCATTTATTTTGTCCTCTGCTATCTCACTAAAAGATTTTTTTTTAATTCCTAGGTAGTTACTGATATGCTTGGAGAAAATGAAGAAAGTGTAGATTTGAATAACTTAATATATGGACTTGATGAGTCACAGGTAAGCGCACAAACATTTAAGCATGTACGAAACTTTTTTCTTCAGGTCAGTCAGGGGTGTTCCCTCCCTCTCCAGAGGCGATAGCCCCTCCCTTGAAATGCAATAAAGTATGCTCCCCCCTGCAGAAACAAGAACCCTCAAAATGTAACCAAAATCCTTTAAAATCAACCCTACTAAGAATTTCAGAGACAGTTTGCACCATAAATTCTCCTCGCAAACAACCCCTTTATATTGTTGTAAAACAGCAGTCGAAAACTTTGTACTAGGTGAAATGAGTAAAAATAGACAAGATTTAAAAAGTACAAATATATACAATTAAAAAAAAGAGTTTAAAACTCGGCAAACAGTTGTTTCGGGGCTATAAACTGCAAGCCCCATCATCAGTGCATAAAAATAAAAAGTAAAAGACGGGTTCACATGCCAAAGACTGACAAGTAAACATGGCGTCTGAATGGAACGTGAATGGTGTCTTATTCATTTTGGTTCATCTTAGATCCCCTGTTCACTTGTCAGTCCTTGGCATGTGAACCTGTCTTTTTATTTTTATGCACTGATGATGGGGCTTGCAGTTTATAGCCCTGAAACAGCTGTTTGCTGAGTTTTAAACTCTTTTTAATTGTATATACTTGTATTTTTTTAATCTTGGTCTATTTTTACTCATTTCAACCCCTTTATATTGCGCATAAACCTTTTTTTTAAGTAGAAGATTGTTATCAAGAAGAACCTTCTTTTTATAAAGAAAAGTAAATACCTTTGTGCGATTGATGTGAAGTTTTAATCCAACGTTAAATATGCACAAATATACAGGTATACTGCAGACACGTGTTTCGGGGCTACAAGGAACCCCTTTATCAATGCATGAAAGGAACCCTTTATCAATGCATGAAAGGAACCCCTTTGTCAATGCATGCTAAACTCTATCATGAGCAGGGCTCGTAACATACGGTCTCCCGGTCGCCATTGGCGAGTCGGCGACTATGTTTTCAGCTTTTTTTTAACTACCGTTCTGTCCCCCTCCCTCATGGGAGCAGCAGGAGGGGGAGGGAGGAAGCGCACCGCTCGGCATAGCAGCCAGCCACCCTCGATGGCGCTTTCAGCTTTACTATAGCTTTACTAAAGAGAAAAAGCACCATCTAGGGGTTGCTGACCATTGCGGCTATCATAGCATATGATCGTTGTTCAGAAAAATCTGACTGCAAACCGTCAGTACCACATGTAGTTGTTATAGTATCGTGCTTGTGTCTACGCCATGCTTTGCTAATAACCATGTTGTTCGCTGGATGAAGTTCAGTTTATGAAAGTGAATTATTTTTAATTTGTAAAGTGTTCGCTTGTGTTCATTAATGATTTTGGCTTAAAATATTTAATTATAATTCCACGAAGTCTGCGATGGCGCAGAAGAGTATGCTCTCATTTTTTCAAAGAGAAACAGTGGCTGGAATATCTGTCAGTGCTACTGGAATACCCTAAACTGAAAACAAAGAAGCAAATGGAAACCCAAAACCTGAAAATTTGGCGTCAACAATCAAAATACAAGCTGCAAGACAAATGGAAAAAGAAAATTTCAAGAAAGGTGGTGTACTGAGTTTGGCTGAAGTACGAAAACAATGTGGCTTCGTGTAATGTATCTTCGAAATATCCAGGAATTTCGGATAAAAACTCCCAAATAGTTCGAGGTTTCGAAGGACCTTTTAAGATCGAAAGATTCACGAAAAATCTAAAACGCAAGAACTGTGTCAATCGTTATGCAGCTGTACGCAATCCACCACTCGCAGTGTGCCGGAAAAGAATGGATGAAGCTATGTTCAACCATTTGAACAAACTGTTTAATACTGCATACTATATTGCAACACTAAACAAACCATTTACAGATTTCCAGAATTTGATATTGCTTCTGAATAAGTTTGATGTAAATGTTTGTTTGGAACAATATCAAAATGACTTAAAGTGCAAAGAGTTTGTTTCCTTCATTGCAGATGATATAAGGCTTCTATTAGTTGAGGAAATTAAACAATGCAAGCATGTTACACTGCTTGTTGATAGTTCAACAGATAAATCTACTGTTGAAGAATTAATGATCTACGTAAGGTACATTAAAGATGGCAACAAGCGCGGATCCAGAGGGGGGGTTATGGGGGTCATGACCCCCCCCTTAACCGACAAAATATAGCAAAAAATAGCATTTTTGGTACTTATATTACGAAAAAATTGTCAAAACCCCCCATTTTTGCTCAAAAATTGCACTTTGACCCCCCCCTTTCCGAAAATGACCCCCTCCTTAGCCAGAAGCTGGATCCGCCCTTGGATGGCAAGGTAAAAGAAAGCTTCCTTTCACTCGTACCACTACAGTCCACTTGTGCTGAAGGATATTATCAGGCTTTAGATGCTGAGTTGAGAAATTTAGGAATCGATTGGCTCAAAGAGCAATGGATAGTTGGACTTGGCACAGATGGTGCGCAGAACATGGTTGGTAGAGAAAATGGGCTTACTGTAAAAATAAAGACAACCTTAATGATGTGATCGCTCAACACTGCATTGCCCACAAATTAAATTTAAGTGTTTTAAGTTCAATAAAAAATGTGAAATATTTGGATGAAGTTGATACAGTGCTTAAAAGCCTTTATAAATTTTATAGAAAATCACCCAAACGAATGAGGCAATTAAATGCAGTTGCAGAAATTTTACAGTCTAAGCTGTTGAAATTCCAGTATTTGCACAAAGTGTGGTGGGTTGCGAGTAAAATTGGAGTTCTTACTGCAGTAGCAAGAAACTACACTGCAGTTGTAACTCATTAAAAAAATGTTACAAATGAGAAAGGAAATGATGCTTCTCTAGCAAAGGGAATATTAAAAAAAATGAAAAATTTCAGGTTTGTAATGATGTTTCATTTTTTGCTTGATTTTTTAAATGATATTTAAAGAATTGTCACTTCTTTTTCAAATAGAACAAATATTATTCAGTCAAGTTGATTTGTATGTTAAACATGCTGTAAATGAAATTAAAGAACTGGAATCTACCCCAGCCTTGTTTGAAAGGAGCTTTAAAGACAAGGTTACAGTAAGTGGAAGTTGCTTGGGCATACAGCTAAGTCATGTTGATTCCACTAATTTTGAAGCTGATAGGCAGAAAATGATAGATGGAGGAATTGAGTATCTGCAGGAAAGATTTATTGAAGGTAACGATACTGAACGGAAAAAGCTTGTTCAGTATGATACTTTTAGGTGGCCGAAAGAAGATATAGAAAATTTTGGCAAAACAGAAATCACTGTTCTTGCCGAACACTTCCAAAAACATCTTTTCTCTGAAAGTGAAGATCCATGGAAAATAAATTTGAAGACATTATTAAAAGAATGGTATGAATTTAAAGTGCTGGGACACGGCTGAAAGACAGAGGGGATTTGCTTCAAAATGTACTTGCAAACCACAAAAGATTTCCTCATCTTAGCCACTTGTTTGAAATCGTAGCAGTTCTGCCAACTTCTACATCATCTTGTGAACTTGGCTTCAGTCACATGAATTTGATCAAAAGGGATATTCGATTTTCAATGGAAGCATCAACATTAAAGGACCTTCTAATGGTCCACATGAATGGTCCTTCAATTCAAGACTTTAATCCGCAAAGAGCTATTGACAAATGGTTTTTCCAATCCACGAAATCGAGACATACTCAAGGACATGTATAAAAACAGCGAACAAAAAAGTGACTAGAGGAGGAGCTCAAAAAAACTATTTTCATCCTTTTTTTCCACTCTTCATCCTTTTTTCCTTTCACGATACGTTTTCAAATGTGAGTAAATGATTTTCATGAATTTTTTTGAATAGCAGAGTTTTAACTTTAAAATTTTAGAATTTGATGCCGGGGGGGGGGGGGTGCTGGCTACCAGACATTTTTGCTGGCTACTAGGTTTTTTTCAAAAACCTGGAGCCCTGATTATGAGAGTTTCAGTTAATTTTGTGTCAATAAGTTTCTTGAAAAATGTTTCTTGATATATTTGTAATTTTAAAACTAATTAAAAACATGCTGAAGGAAGTTCAGTATTTAGCGTTAGCATAGGTACCTGGGCCTGATAAGTCCAAAGGCATCAGGTTGTCCTGGTGACTAAAATTAATACTTCGAACAAGCTCTTCCAAAAAAGGCTGCAAAGTATTACTGCTTTCTTTGAATTAAGAGAGACAATTACTTTATTACACTTTATTATTTTTAAAATACTCGGTCTGGACAGCTAATTACGAGTTCATATAGAAGTGCCCATAATAAAATCCGAATAAATACTTTTGTGCTTGAAAAGTAAATTTAGATTTTTTAGTTTTATATCATTCACTCAAAAGATTGCGTTCAGCTCCTAATGTTGACTTTTAATTCTCGTATTTTGAAGCTTGTGTTTACTAATGCTGTTAGTCAAAAGAATTTAACTTCTAATTCAGATCTGGCTGTTACTAAAGCTGACAAAGTTGGTCAAATTGTTGTTCGTTTGTGACAAATGATTTTAGGTTGATAAAACTAATGATTTCACAGCATCTGAGCCTTTATATTCAGGGAAAAAACATGCATAAAAATTTTGTAAAATAAAATTTAATTGCTATTTTTAGTATATTTTGTGATACGTTAAGGGCCACCAGAGGGCTTAACTATTATACGAGATCAAGATACTTTTGTACCAGCAAAGTTTGCTGTGTAATTATTTTCGTTTCAGGGAATTAAAAAAATTAAAGCATAAAAATTTTGAAAATCAAAATTCAAATGCTGTATTTTATAGGGATGCACTGATTAATCCGTCAGCAAAATTGGGCATATTAATTAGCGGAAAGAAATATTTTTTTAAAGAATACTTTCAACGAGAAACTGTGATAAATAAATTTGTTAAACAGAAAATAAATAATTTCATAAAAACACATGTATAGAACAGTGTATTCAACTATGTTGCAACATTTTTCATGCATCGAGATTTTCTCCTTTAGCACAGTGCTATTAGATAATCTTATAATTGTCATAAAAATAAATTCTCGGATTAAATGGCTACCACTAATAAAAAACACTCATTAAAAGTGCTCCTGAACTAGCCTTCTCACCAGAGCTTCTTTCTTATTTGGTAAAAATTTTCACATCTAGTAAACATAATGTAACATTTCAAGCAATAATTAATGGAAATTGACTTGAAGGAATTTTATGAAATTTGAAATTATTTTGGGAAAATTAGGAAACTAGAAAATATAAATTAGCTACTATTTCTAAAATCGAAATTGTAAACAAAAAAAGAAAAGTAATAGAGAAATTAGTAGTTTTAAAAATCATAATCTCTTTCACTAATCGGTAATTTGATAATTTATAGTATTTTATAAATTTGATAAAACTTCATGGGCCTGGCAAGGGTCAAAATGTATTTAAATTTAAAAACCATTATTTTTCCAAAAATAATTGACATCAATACCCCACAGGCATTTTCGACTTTCAAAAAAAGTTAAAACTAAACCACTCTAATACATATGTATATGTCTATGTGTATATATAAATATTTTTCTCAGAGTATAATTCGTATATGTCTTTTAAATCCTCAGGAAAGCATGAAAACTAAGTTTTTACTAGGAAGTAGCAGTGATCCTATTCTACCAATAGCGTACAAAGCGGACCACTACCAATATGATGTAAGTATTGAGTATTCTTTTAGTTTTAATTTTGGTCTAAGAAAACTTAATTTTCTAAATAAGTCGCTGTTCCCTCCCCCCCCCCTTCAAAATTTTATTTGGAAAATGCTTTTTCCCTTTCAGAAGGGGGGGGGGAGGAGATGCAACAAGAAAATGTTTCTCAGTTTGTTTCAAGGTTCTGAAATGTTCTGTACTTAACTATTTCTTTTTTTTAAATTTCCAATGATGTTTTTTTTTTGAACACTTGCTTAGTCAAAATTTATGTTGGTTAAACAATTTGACTATTGCTATAGAAAGTCCAAATATTAGTTTCTTAATCTGGGTGTGTTATTGGTTCTAACTTTTCATTTGTGAAAACAAAATCTAGTATTAGACAGTTTTAAAAAACTAACTTTTTCCTTGATTAATATCCTATAATAGAGAACCAATTATCTGGAATGCTCTTGACCGCATTATCCTTGACATCTCTAATCCCCAGTTTTCTGGATCACTAAAAAATGCTGTTTGCATAAATTACATTAAAAATAGTAATACATCTTAAATTAAGACAAAAAAATCACCTGAAAAACTTCAAAAAATTACCCAATATTAGAAGAGAGAACAATTTTGAAAGTTAAAAAAATTAAAACTTTCACAAGACACTTTAAAAACCATCGTAGTAGTATTTAATATTTCTCATTTTAAAAAGAGAAAGAAATAAAAGTGTCAGAATATTTGTAACCCAATTGTTTTTTTTTGAAAGTTGTGGTATGCCATTGGATTTTGACTCGATTACTTATTGATTTATTGACATCAAAAATCAGGACAGATAGCCACAGTTGACTCCTTCCTTCTAAGTGTCGTCTCAATTTTCATGCATATGAAAAAAGCACAAAACCATTCTTTCTTTCACCCATTAATGCCTAGCATTCCTTTTTAGGGACGGTCCAAAAAAGGGTCTGAATTTTCCCCAAAATGCACATTTCAACCAAATAATAGTGTTCAATTAGTACCTTGGTATTGCTTCAATTCGTTATTAACAGCTTGCAGCACATAACCATTGTAAAGTGTGTTCAGTAGCAGTTTTAATATGATCTTTATCAAAAATTACATAGTTCACAATCTCAAGAATAAAAGCTATTTTCAAAGTTATTCCCAGCTTCCTAGTTTATGTTAATTGCTGATTTTATTTCTTCTTATAAAATGTCTTTTTAAACATTATATCATAGGCTGAAAAAAAAATCAGTAAAAAAAGTATGTACCCTCTGGGGTCTATCGTAACTTTTAAGGGACGATTTTTCTTTCCTTAATAAAAAAAATATTTTTTACATATTTTTACTTCCTTTTACGTAGTAAAGGAAGTATTGTGATCGCAAAAAAAAAAAAAAAATCACTCAAATTTGAGTCTAAATTTTGATTTTGCTC
>JAXGGA010024200.1:0-12407 GCA_038373865.1 Uloborus plumipes
AGATTGCTGTAATTTCTACAGTAATAAACTTTCAAATTGCTAATTTTACAGCAATAAACTTTCCAATTGCTAATTTTACAGTAATAAACTTTCCAATTGCTAATTTTACAGTAATAATCTTTCAAATTGCTAATTTTACAGTAATAAACTTTCAAATTGCTAATTTTACAGTAATAAACTTTCAAATTGCTAATTTTACAGTAATAAACTTTCAAATTGCTAATTTTACAGTAATAAACTTTCAAATTGCTAATTTTACAGTAATAAACTGTCAAATTGCTAATTTTACAGTAATAAACTGTCAAAATTGCTAATTTTACAGTAATAAACTGTCAAATTGCTAATTTTACAGTAATAAACTGTAAAATTGCTAATTTTACAGTAATAAACTGTAAAATTGCTAATTTTACAGTAATAAACTGTAAAATTGCTAATTTACAGTAATAAACTGTAAAATTGCTAATTTACAGTAATAAACTGTAAAATTGCTAATTTACAGTAATTAACTGTAACATTGCTAATTTACAGTAATAAACTGTAACATTGCTAGTTTACAGTAATAAACTGTATCATTGCTAATTTTACAGTAATAAACTGTAACATTGCTAATTTACAGTAATAAACTGTAACATTGCTAATTTACAGTAATAAACTGTAACATTGCTAATTTTACAGTAATAAACTGTCAAATTGCTAATTTACAGTAATAAACTGTTCAATTGCTAATTTACAGTAATAAACTGTAACATTGCTAATTTTACAGTAATAAACTGTCAAATTGCTAATTTACAGTAATAAACTGTTTCAATTGCTAATTTACAGTAATAAACTGTTTCATTGCTAATTTACAGTAATAAACTGTAAAATTGCTAATTTACAGTAATTAACTGTTTCATTGCTAATTTACAGTAATAAACTGTAACATTGCTAATTTACTGTAATAAACTGTAACATTGCTAGTTTACATAACATAAACTGTTTCATTGCTATTTTACAGTAATAAACTGCAAAATTGCTAATTTACAGTAATAAACTTTCAAATTGCTAATTTTACAGTAATAAACTTTCAAATTGCTAATTTTACAGTAATAAACTTTCAAATTGCTAATTTTACAGTAATAAACTTTCAAATTGCTAATTTTACAGTAATAATCTTTCAAATTACTAATTTTACAGTAATAAACTTTCAAATTGCTAATTTTACAGTAATAAACTTTCAAATTGCTAATTTTACAGTAATAAACTTTCAAATTGCTAATTTTACAGTAATAAACTTTCCAATTGCTAGATTTACAGTAATAAACTTTCAAATTGCTAATTTTACAGTAATATTGCTGTAATTTATTGCTGTAAAATGAGCTGTGTTATGCGGTAAAAACAACATTCATTTGTTACAGTGTGCGTTCAGGTAAAACTAACTGTAATGGCTGGATATGTGTTCCACATAAGACTCTCAAAGTAGTCCTCTGTTAACCCTTGGTTTTCTAGAACGCGACAATCGTCGCCGACGCCGGGCGCGACTGCACGCTGGAATCAGAACAAGTTTGATTGGAGCGTGGCATGAAGCGACGTCAATCTGCGGCTCAGGCGCATGCGCAGAAGAAGGCGGCGACCGTCGCCTTGCCAGAGATCGACGATTTCACTCCTAGCAAACCTGGGTCGTGTCACTGTCCAGTTACTGTCACTGGCATCGTGTATTGAGTCATGGTATGTGTGCTGTGTTGTCATTCTTTTGTAGTGTGAAGGCCATATGGCCCTGTATACTGCACTAATAAATCAGTGTAACGATATTTCAGTGTCTACACATGTTGATAACACCTTGTCCCTTCGTCTATACCGTAAAGTCGGGTTACTTGGACCCTAAGGGGTTACTTGAGCCCATTACAGTAAAATGATAAAATCTAGGTTTGGTACTTATTAGTTGAAGACTTCCACATAGTTCCTCGTTTCTCCTCTAGGTAGAAGCACTCTGCAGTCTCTAATGCTAGTACCAAACCCAGATTTTATCATTTCACTGTGGGCTCAAGTAACCTCCTTGTGGGTCCAAGTAACCCGACTTTACGGTATACATGTATGTCTCATTTCCCAACATCACTGATATTTGCAAGTAAAAAAAAAAGTTGTCATAACTTTTGAGCCAACCCTCGTAGTAGTTTTTGCAAGTTTTAGGACCAATTTAGGCAGTATTAAAAATGCTTACTGGTAAGGATGGTGATATTACAAAAAAACAATCAAATTAAAGTAAATAGTTTGATATACTTCCTTAGTAAAGTTTTACCTCAACGTAAAATGAATTGCAGTCAACAAAAGTACTTTGCTGAAGAACTTTTAAAAAGTAATTGTAAAAAATTTCACAACTTGATCCTGATTTTTGGTAAAATAAAAAGCGCTTCTTAAAAAGACGTAAAATTTTTAAATTTATAAAAGCTGTGAATGATACAATTAAAGGGGTGTTAATTTATTAGATGGATCTAACCATCAGTGTACCAAGATGAGTTAAAAAAACTATTCAGTTACAGAGAATAGAAGCCAATTGGTAGAATAATCCAAAGCACCATCGGCATTCATTAGTGAAAGTAAAAAGTTAAGGGTACTGCTCCTAATGTCTTATTCTTAAAGAAAAAAAACCTAAAAGACTGGTTCTTAACAAAAATAAAACTGCATTTTCCCATAAACTGTACAGTGCGAAATACCTTGTATGGCGCAAAGCAAATTCTCCTGGCTCGTACGATTTCTCAAATTAGGTGTGTGTCTGTGCGTGTGTATACATATATTTCAAGATTATAAAACCCATTAAATATCTTTAGATTGCCCAGAGCATTATTTGATGAATAGTAAGAGAATAAATAAGATTTTACTATTGCATTAGATTACTTCCATGCATATAGATTAAGAGAACTATTTCCATAAATTCAACAAATATATTTCTTTCGCTGGAGGCGATCAAGGGAAAAGATGATGATTGAAAAATGCATTATTAAGGAGTTTACGTCTGGAGAAAATCGTATGCATGTGGGGAAAAAAACGACGTTTTCACTTTTTCTCCTCTGTTTTCAACCCCAGAAGAGTTAAAATAGATATTTATATTGCAATTTTTTGGTCACATCAACGATTGATATTGCTATATGATAAATCTTGATGCATCATTGATAAATCCCACTTTAATATATATATATTAAACTAATTATTTTTTGAATATTTCAAATCGAACTTCCAAATTATTCTAAAACATATGTTTAAAGACAAAATGAAATGGTTTAGAAAACATTCGAACTACAAAAATAAAGCATATGACTGAGCTTTTTTGTATTCCCAACATTAATTTAAAATACGAGGGTTGCTTTTTAACCGACTTCAACAAAGGAGGAGGTTATCAATTCAAAGCGTATGTTTTTTTTTTGTTCGCACATAACTTATGATCTACTGAACCGATTTGGACGATTTTTTTCTTAATCGATAGGAGATGGTGTAACTTAGGTACCATGTACTCATATGACGATATTTGTTCACTAGAAAAAAAGTTATTATGGAAAACAGTAAATTTCATGTCATTTCCCCATTAAATGATTAAATTTTCAATCCATTGTTGCAATTGCCTCGCAACAGCAATATTAATAGTAATCATGATGAAAAATTTGAACCAAGGCTTGACTAAATCTAACATGAAACTCATTAGCGGTAACGTACGTAGTATGTGTTAAAATCTTATGACGACGAAAAACTAGAATTGCTTTGAAATATAAATTAGTTGACAAACCGTTGATTAAGCTAGTACACAAATAAATACCAGAGAATAACAAAGATTATTTTTTAGTGTCAATCGTTTATAATTTTAGACGCGTTGAAAGTTTCTTCCTTTTTTTTTACTTCCTTTTACGTAGTAAAGGAAGTATTGTGATCGCGAAAAAAAATCACTTTCAAATTTGAGTCTAAATTTTGATTTTGCTCACCTCCGAATGAATGCTCAGTAGTTTTTTCGACCTGTCAGCACGTGCATATGTACCTACTAACATATAAGCAGCCGAAAAATCAGATGAAGTAAAGGCTCACCACTATTATAGGTAACAATTTTTATCAAAAAGGGCGTTCTATAAAAAATTATGGATTGTGAAAATGATGACTGTAGAGTCCGTAACAATAATTGGAGTAAAAGTTTATTTCTTAAAGAAAAATTCAATGGAGAGTCCGTAACAGTGAATATTGCATTTTCAATATTCTGAGTGCAATTACAAGCTTATAATATAAAGTGAACTATGAAAAGAATATGATATTCATATACTTTAGAATGTACTTATTCAATATATTAAAATTTTAAACTTTTAAAAAGTTCGCTACGGACACCCCTATGTCACAAATACCGTGAAATGCCCCTAAAGGCATTTAACACTAATTCGGGCACTCATCAGAGCGGCAAAAATGACAAAACACTGTAAAAAACACAGCTTAAACCTGAACTTTATTGAATCAAAAACAATTTAGGTATACTCTTTTGGTATCCATCGATAGAGTGAAACCAGGTTACACACTCAACGATGAGCAGGATCAGGCAGCGACAAACCACTCCCAGGCTCTCCCAAACCTGAACTCTTCAGCTGACTCAGGGTCTACCTCACCAAAACAAAATAATAAGCTGCCTGGCATCCTCAAGATTCCGGGCTACACTACACGTTCAGGTCGCCACGTCCGGTTCAAGATACCGTATGTTGGAACCATATACTACCCAGGTGTAAGGAGGAGCTGTTTGATGACAGTAGTTCCTGTAGTTCAGGGTCGTTTGCTTGAGCGTTGGCCAAAACGTCGATGTTGACCGGCGAAATGATAACAGCTGCGATCCGAGAGAAGGTGTCCGCAACCACATTATCGGCTCCGCTGATATGCTGTATGTCGGTAGTGAATTGCCCGATGAAAGACAACTGGTTTAACTGAACCGGTGGAAGTTTATCTCGTCGCTGCTGAAAGGCGAACGTGATGGGTTTGTGGTCAGTGTATATCGTGCAATGATGAGCTTCCAAAAGATGACGAAAATGCTGCATGGATAGCCAGCAGCTCGTGGTAGTATGCTGGCCATTCGGCTTGCATGGGGGTAAGCTTTTTGGAGAAAAATCCAATTAGTTGCCATCCTCCGTCCACGAATTGCATCATTGCTGCTCCGACACAATGGTTAGATGCATCGGTGAATAGTCCCAGAGGTGCTTCCTGTGCGAGATGGTACAGAAGTGTCGCATCCGACAGCATCTTTTTCGTGTCCTCGAATGCCCTTTCCAGATCAGGGTTCCATGCAATTGGTTGAGATCCGCGTAGAGAGGCGACTGCTTCATGAAGTGGTGCCTGAAATCGGGCAGCGTTTGGCAGAAAACGCCTGTAGAAATTTATCATTCCCAGAAAACGGCGAAGATCTCGGGCTGACTTGGGGAGTGGATACTTTTGCAAGTCCGCGATGCGCTCAGGCAGTGGCCGAGTGCCGTTGACGGAAACCTCATATCCCAGAAAAGTGACAGTATGTTGCCCCAAGACGGTTTTTGCAGAGTTAATCAATAAGTCATGTGCGGCCAGCCGTTGAAATATCAGACGCAGATGCGTTTTGTGTTCTTCCGCATTCTTAGAATAGACAAGAATGTCGTCGATATAGGGATAGCAGAAATCTAGACCTTTGAGAACTTCGACCATGAATCGTTGAAATGTCTGCCCTGCATTTTTTTAATCCAAAACCCATGAACGGGAACTCGAAGAGGCCAAATGGTGTTGTGATGGCAGTTTTTGGAATATCCTCTGGGTTGATTGGAATCTGCGTAAATGCTTTAACTAGGTCTATAACAGAGAAAACTTTGCACCCTTTAATTCCATTCGAAACATCATGAATATGCCTGACAGGATAGCGGTCAGGTATTGTACGGTAGTTCAAGGCGCGGTAATCCCCGCAAGGGCGCCACCCATTAGATTTTTTAGGAGCTAGGTGCAATGGCGAAGCCCATGGGGATTCGAAACGCCGGGCAGTTCCTTCTTTGATCATGGTTTCGAACTCGTCTTTTGCAATTTTTAGTCTATCAGGAGCCAACCGCCTTGGACGACAAGAGACGGGTGGACCAGGTGTGGTGCGTATAAAATGCTTTGTCGAGTGACGGACTTCTCGAGGTGTTCCAGACGGGCATTTGAGGTCCGGGAATTCATCCAATATTTCTGTAAATGGCGAGGGGCGGTGCTTCAAAAGTTTGATACTAAGTTGCTTTGTCAATTCAGTGTGCGCTGGAACATGTAACTCCGTGGCTCCATCCACTAATCTCTTATTGCGGCAGTCAGGTAACAGGTTGAAATTGGATAAAAAGTCAGACCCAATAATTGGAACAGAAACGTCTGCCACAATGAAGCGCCATGAGAACATTTTCCGAAGACCAATGTCCAGCGACAAATTGATTGATCCGTAAGTTCTTACTGTTGAATTGTTGGCCGCGTTGATTTCAAAATTAGATATAGGATTAGATATTTTCACAAGTTAAATAGTTCTTCTTCTTGAGAAAACCGGTTAGAGCCAGTCTTTGGACTTCAGAGTTTATTCATTGACAGCTATTTTCAGACAAATCAGTCAAGCAACGATCCAGCATGGGTAGCCACGGAAAGTAAGTTTCTTTTGCGAACTTATTTTTCAAAAAATTAAACTATTTTGAAATGATTTGCTTAAAATGGATCACAGATGCCTTCTGTAATGTTACTTTGCAAATGTAAAGTCAAGTGAGGTCGTACTTTGCTTACATATCTGCAAAATATCCCATAAACAGAACGTTAAATAACTTAATAAATATGGCAACGGCGAACTATTTCAAGCCTAAAATGCATGTAAATCATTCCAAGTAAGAGTTTTAAGCAGATAAAAATTGGAAAAAAAAAAAAATGCATAAATGGGTTAAATCGACCAAAATCGCAAAGTGATCAATGAAGGAAATGACATCAGAGGATTGGTTTGAGTCAAATTATGATGGAAGGTCAAGGAATTTGAGTACATATTTTGTAAGGCCTCAACCACCATTCATTAACTAGAAGGTAGCTTTCTGCAATGATCAGGTGAATAATCCTTACAAAGTAAGGTGTGGCTTAAGTGTCTGGCTTTTTTAGGCTGATTTTAAACTGATTTAAGGAGAAATAAATGAATATGTGTGGGAGCAATTAGTTTGACTGATTAGTATAGCAGTTTGAAATCTCTGAAACATGTTTGCATAAAATCATAAAATCAACAGTTTCAATATTTAGCTCAAAAATATTCAACTTTAGCATCTGATTTTGGACAAAGGAACATTTCATTATAACATATTGATTTTCTTTAATCTTGTTAATGATTTAGATTACTTTTTTTGCATTGATAAAGGCGTTCCTTGCAACGCCGAAACACGTGTCTGCAGTATCCCTGCTTATTTGTGCCTATTTTACGTTGTTATTTTCTCTACATCTTATAGGTCAAAGGTAATTGTAAACTTATGATTAGTTGGATAAAGCACCATATTATTAAAAAAAAAAAAAATTATTTCTCGAATTTAAAAACAGTTTATTGGGAAATGTTTCATGAAAATGCCTCTATTTTCATATTGCACTTGTTTTAAGCCTGAGTTTATGAAATGTTTTTGCCATACAGACAAACATATTCAAATATCATCTATGCAGCTACAATTCAAGCTTAGCGTCCACTTTTCTTCAATGCGACTTGAGTACAGATACCAGTGGCTCCACGCCCACCGTTTTGGAACCAAAATGTCGGGTGAGTCAGCTCCCCTCTTATAGGAGCCTTAACGTTACCTATATACGTTGTACGCTTTATATATGTAGTAGATTCTTATGCACAGAAAAGAAAAGTTCTTAAAGATGTTTTTACACACATATTTAAATGTGCTAAAAACCCAGACGCAGAATTTATTAGTGCGTTTCTTATTTCTAGTATCTGCAACTATTTCGGAACAAAATAATTGTATAACAAAGCCTACCTGAAACTTTAAATTACGTGCTCCAAAATTATCAACAATTTTCTCTACAAAAGAGTTGTGTTCCTAATTTTCCAAAGATAATCATCATCATCATTATCGTTAGCTAGACGACAGACATTTCTCAGGCGAGAGCAGTGAGGCAAGTATCATGGTTCTTTTGACTCCAGTTATTTATCGTCAAGAGAGAAATAAAACCGCTTGTTCAGCTCTCACTTGTGATTTTATTCGTGGAGTTTGTTAATTAAAAGATATTGTTCCACTTAAATTACAGTTGCAAAGAAACATAATTAGAGCTTATTAGATGAAGTGCATTTTCGGCATATTTTTCTGTTAGGAGCAGGTGTAGTTGCTTGAAATCTTTTCCATTTTATTAAATTCGAAACATAAGTATTAAGTTTAAAATTTAAAACTCTCAATTGTTAGCTTGAATTCCTTCAGAAGGACTGTTAATACTCGCTTTACAATTAGTCTAAGATCTGTCTTCTTCAAGTTTCTTCATTGGTTGTTCATAAAAATTCGGATAAACATATTGTAAACACGATGATATATGGTTTTCTCAGTAAAATCTTAGGGTTGTCACGATTTAAAGTTTGCATAATTTATTGAGTTTGCAAATGTTCTCCCGGTATCTTTAAATTTTGCAGGGATGTGTAAATCTTCTGTATATTTATTTAATAGAAATATATTTCTAATATCCTGTGAGTAACGCTTATTTGGTACGAAACTCGACATTTTCGCAGGGGAAAAGGTGATGCTTTTAGACAAATACTAAGAGATAGATTACCTAGACATTACCTAGAATTCTACAATTTCCTTGACGCTATGATTTTTTTCATAGTGTAAGCTTTTTATTTTCTAAGCATAGCAATGCAACGTTTAACATTTTACGTTCGCAAAGTCGTTTTTAAATTCACGGTCATCAGTAACATTTTGCTGTTTAGCTCGAATCTTGAATTGAGTTCAGCCTCAAACATTCGCTAAATTAAGAATATTACATACCTGCTGCTCTCGTTGAGAAAATTAAAATAGGTTTAAACTGGTGAAGGAAAAAAAACCTCTGTCAAATGCGTGTTTAGAAGTAAAGGAAATTGTTCATCCCTTTAAACCCCATTTATACTCAGTAGCCTAAAACCCGGGACGCTGTTAGTTACTGCAATGCAAACACCCTGTAATGGGTATATCCTTTTACTAAAGCTGTTTTTCACCAAGTTTAAAATAGTTCCGTCTCTTGAGAAACCAGATACAGCCAGTAGATTGGAACACAGAGCTCCAACTTAATGACAGCTATTTTCAGGCAAATCAGTTCAAGCAACGGATCCAGCCATGGGTGAGCCGCAGAAAGTAAGTTTTTTTGCGAGCTTTTTTTTTTCCATAAAATTACAAACTATTTAACAGTAATTTGCTTAAATATATTACAGATGCCTCCTGTAATGTTACTTTGCAAAAGTC
The DNA here is from genome assembly GCA_038373865.1 of Uloborus plumipes. Lineage (NCBI taxonomy): Eukaryota > Metazoa > Arthropoda > Arachnida > Araneae > Uloboridae > Uloborus > Uloborus plumipes. The sequence continues at coordinate 9,417 of JAXGGA010024200.1, forward strand.
AAAGTCGAGTAAGGTGTTGATTTGCTCACAATCTTGCAAATTATCCCATCAACCGGAAGTTAAATTACTTAATAAACCTTGACGCTATGATTTTTTTTCATAGTGTAAGCTTTTTATTTTCTAAGCATACGCAATGCAACGTTTTAACATTTTACGTTCGCAAAGTCGTACGTTTTTAAATTTCACGGTCATCAGTAACATTTTGCTATTATAGCTCGAATCTTGAATTGAGTTCAGCCTCAAACATTCGCTAAATTAAAAATATTACATACCTGCTGCTCTCGTTGAGAAAATTGGAATCGTGTTTCAACTGTTGAAGGAAAAAAAAACTCTGTCAAAGATGTGTTTAGAAGTATAGGAAATTGTGCATCCCTTTAACCCATTTATACTCAGTAGCCTAAAACCGGGACGCTTGTTAGTTACTGCATGCAAAAACCTGTAATGGGTATATCCTTTTACTAAAGCTGTTTTTCACAAGTTAAATAGTTCTTCTTCTTGAGAAAACCAGATACAGCCAGTAGTTGGACACCAGAGTCAACTTATTGACAGCTATTTTCAGGCAAATCAGTCAAGCAACGATCCAGCATGGGTAGCCGCAGAAAGTAAGTTTTTTTGCAAGCTTTTTTTCCATAAAATTAAACTATTTTAAAGTAATTTGCTTAAAATATATTACAGATGCCTCCTGTAATGTTACTTTGCAAAAGTAAAGTCGAGTAAGGTCGTATTTTGCTCACATATCTGCAAATTATCCCATAAACCGGAAGTTAAATTACTTAATAATTCCTTGACGCTATGATTTTTTTTCATAGTGTAAGTTTTTTATTTTCTAAGCATAGCAATGCAACGTTTAACATTTTACGTTCGCAAAGTCATTTTTAAATTCACGGTCATCAGTAACATTTTGCTATTTAGCTCGAATCTTGAATTGAGTTCAGCCTCAAACATTCGCTAAATTAAAAATATTACATACCTGCTGCTCTCGTTGAGAAAATTGGAATAGGTTTAAACTGTTGAAGGAAAAAAAAACTCTGTCAAAGATGTGTTTAGAAGTATAGGAAATTGTGCATCCCTTTAACCCATTTATACTCAGTAGCCTAAAACCGGGACGCTTGTTAGTTACTGCATGCAAAAACCTGTAATGGGTATATCCTTTTACTAAAACTGTTTTTCACAAGTTAAATAGTTCTTCTTCTTGAGAAAACCAGATACAGCCAGTAGTTGGCCACCAGAGTCAACTTATTGACAGCTATTTTCAGGCAAATCAGTCAAGCAACGATCCAGCATGGGTAGCCGCAGAAAGTAAGTTTTTTTCGAGCTTTTTTTTCCATAAAATTAAACTATTTTAAAGTAATTTGCTTAAAATATATTACAGATGCCTCCTGTAATGTTACTTTGCAAAAGTAAAGTCGAGTAAGGTCGTATTTTGCTCACATATCTGCAAATTATCCCATAAACCGGAAGTTAAATTACTTAATAATTCCTTGACGCTATGATTTTTTTCATAGTGTAAGCTTTTTATTTTCTAAGCATAGCAATGCAACGTTTAACATTTTACGTTCGCAAAGTCGTTTTTAAATTCACGGTCATCAGTAACATTTTGCTGTTTAGCTCGAATCTTGAATTGAGTTCAGCCTCAAACATTCGCTAAATTAAAAATATTACATACCTGCTGCTCTCATTGAGAAAATTGGAATAGGTTTAAACTGTTGAAGGAAAAAAAAACTCTGTCAAAGATGTGTTTAGAAGTATAGGAAATTGTGCATCCCTTTAACCCATTTATACTCAGTAGCCTAAAACCGGGACGCTTGTTAGTTACTGCATGCAAAAACCTGTAATGGGTATATCCTTTTACTAAAGCTGTTTTTCACAAGTTAAATAGTCCTTCTTCTTGAGAAAACCAGATACAGCCAGTAGTTGGACACCAGAGTCAACTTATTGACAGCTATTTTCAGGCAAATCAGTCAAGCAACGATCCAGCATGGGTAGCCGCAGAAAGTAAGTTTTTTTGCGAGCTTTTTTTCCATAAAATTAAACTATTTTAAAGTAATTTGCTTAAAATATATTACAGATGCCTCCTGTAGCAAAAGTAAAGTCGAGTAAGGTCGTATTTTGCTCACATATCTGCAAATTATCCCATAAACCGGAAGTTAAATTACTTAATAAATATGGCAACGGCGAACTATTTTACGCCTAAAATGTATGTAAACCATTCCAAGTAAGAGTTTTAAGCAGATAAAAATTTATTTATTTATTTATTTTTTTAACTTGGGCATAAATGGGTTAAGGAGCAATTTATGTAAAATTTAAGTGGAAAAACCTAATTACAAAAAGAAAAGCGACAGAAAATTAAAAAAAAAAAAAACCTATTTGCGAATCAATGGGCTCGAAGTAGTTTTGTAAAAATTTTCAAGGCTGTAATGTTTGGTATTTTTTAAGATAGGCAAGAAATACATTTTTATGAAACTACAAGTGTTCTCAAAACAACTTCATAATATTTCTGGGGTACTTAAGGTTACATTTTTTAATTTCACAACTTTTAAAAATGCATTTTCTTTCTTAGTTTCTCTTGATTTTCCAGGTGCTGTGGGGCTCCTACGTGCAGTGCAGACTTCCCACAGGCAACATTCTTTCAGAATTAGATTTCAGCTATAAGCAGTATCGACCGTTTTCGACGGATTTGTATCTGTCGCTTGCACTTCTGGTCTATTGTCGTAGATCTTTAAACGGTTCTTCTCAAGTCTTGCGCAAAGTGGCATATTACTTGTGATCTCTCATTTCTTACACTTCAACAAAGAAAAAAATCTGGTATGGACCCCACACTACTTCCTTTTACGTGTAAATTTCTTAGTAGATACTTTAAGTGTTAAAATAGTGCTTGTGGCTCAACAAGATAGCAATTCAAACATTTACACCCCTAATTTGCCAGGAAAGAATGCAAAAAAAATATTTTGCAATGATTAATTTTCTAAATATCACCGATTTTAACATCAT
>JAXGGA010024201.1:0-12406 GCA_038373865.1 Uloborus plumipes
AGTTGTTTGCAGTCTAAAGCGTAGTTTATTGCATGTTTAAAATATGTATTTTATGCCGCCATCACAAAATTTTTAACAATAATAGTTCCATTCTGACATTTTCGGTAACACCGCTATTCAGTTTCTCTTCGTATTTGGCGTCGTAAAGTTTGGCAACAATCGGAAAATTTACCAAACCTCCCAGCCACTGAAATTTTGCCTTTTTCAGGGTCACTGTTAGATTGTAATCACTTCAAAGAGATGGTGCTAAAGATATTATATTTCTTGCCTTTTAATGTTCACATTAAAATCATGAAAGAATAGTTGAGACTGAGCTACCTGACACAATTGGTTCCCTATGTTAATAAACTTAAATTTGGTGACCAATTTTACATTGAAATTACAGTTAAATAGGTGAATTATGTTAAATTTCAACAGAAAAATTGCTGTGTTCGTAGAGAGTTTTCGAAAATCTTGGCACTGCAGTTGTGTCAAAAGTTCCATTGAAACGTAAAAATTTCGCTAAAAATAAATAAGTTCGTTACACGCACACACACACGAAAAGAAGAAAAAAGTCTTAAGAGTGAGTTAAACTTTATTTAGTTAACTTCCTTCTCATTTATATCACGGGCATCGCCGTGCGGGTACTGCTAGTAAATGTATAAAATATGAATAAAAAATATATTTCCAATGTCATCTTCAAATAACGATGACACATACACATGGCCAAATTAAAACATAGACCCATGATGCACATGCAAATGTCATCGAAATCTGAGGGGCATCAAATTTGTTTCTTAAATAATAATAATAACAACAACATCAATAATAATAATAATAATAATAATAATAATAGTAATAATAATAATAACAATAACAATAACAACAACAACAACAACAACAATAATAATAATAATAATAATAATAATAATGATAATAATAATAATAATAATAATAATAATAATAATAATAATAATAATAATATTTAGTGTTTTCAGAAAATACTTCTTAAAGCTTAAAAAATCCCAAAACCGCGACAGACTTAGCACTATGTAACCACTATTACTACAATTAAATTAAATTTAATAATTTAAATTTTATTTGGTAATTTTATTAATTAATTTAATTTTATAAACGTATACTTTGATATTACATTACTTAGGCCAAGAAAATGGGACAATTTATAATATACGCACGTAAGAGAGATAACATAATGTGGTAGATTTGGAGAAGACACCGCCGCACAGTGTTTCGAAACGGGGGAAAAAGTGGAAAAAATCCTTTGAGTGTAGATCGCTCTCCATAAGAAGTATTGAAAATGTGACTTAACGTTAGTCTGGCTTTGAGGTGCAGATTTTTTTTTTTTTTTTGGAATACGTCAAATTTGATGGCCAATCTCTTTGCTAAAATTCAATTTGTCCCCGTTATACCACGATATATTATTTTTTAGTTTTTTTAGTTTACTATATTGGTATTTGTAATAGTGAGATTTAAATGAAAACATCTGCCACGCCTACAGTCGCAGGTGATCGCAGCTAAAATGTTTTTGTTTAGTTACAGGAAGGTTAAAACTATTTGCCAATATAGTTTTAAGTTCACCGGAAGCCGCCGATAAAATACATGCCTTAATATATTTCATAATATTTTTTCGCAATTACTTTTTTTTTCACTTCAAATAATATTAAATTTTTATTAATTATAATTATTATTTCTGGTGTAATATGCATCCTATAGGTGTGAAAGACCAATATGAAATGAATTTTATAAATTCAAGTTCGGATTACTGAACGTATGAATTAAAACTGAAGTATCGGGTGAAGTACAGAATTAATCAAAAACGTAGTTGTTCAACATTCTTAGCTTATTTTCGGTAGTATGCATTTTTTTAAAAGTAAATCTTGTGTAGTATGTTACTACAACTCAAGGGCTAAGTAATTAGGGCAGCAAAATTTTTCTATGTTTAAACTTTGAAATGCTTATTTTTTCCGCCCTCGAACCACTGTGCGCCGTATTGTGGAAGATACCGTTATACGAGTTTAGCCCACAAGAATAAACAAAAAAGCTCCCCTCCCCCTAGTTGACACTAAATCAAACAGTAAATCCACTGAAAATAAATTTAACGTATTTTTAATAACGTATAATTAACGTATATAAATTTTGGTTTCAGAAAAAGTTAAAAAATAAATAAATAAATTTCGTAACGCAACAAATTGTTGAAAATATTTAAGTGAGAAAATGTATAAGGTATTCGAAAGTCTTCTTTAATCATTTTAACACTTTTTCAACAGCACAGTGTAAACAATTCCTTTAAATAATATTAATATTTATTTTGTGTTATGCATCTAGAGCGTAATCATATTCAGAGAAGAAGGAAGAAAGATTTAAAATTTAAAAACAAATGTATAGATTATAGTAGAAAAAAAGAGAAATGTATCAATAAGTATTAACATTCTATGACAAAATATTCTATCTAATCAGAAAGGGTGAGCATGGGTGCCCATCCCCCCCAAGCTCAATGGCGCAAATTCCCCCCCAAAAAAATTCCCAACCCTCTTGTGCTTTTTTTTTTTATTTTTTAATCTCTTTTTTATTTTATTTATTTTTTTAAGTATTGTTTATTAATTTTTAAAAATATTATTTATTAATGTTTTTAAACTATAATTATGTTTTTATACATTATTATTTTTTTTAAAAGTACTAATTATGCGCAGAATCGAATCGCTTTTTTTCTCTTCCAGACATTCCAAGAACCCACAAACACACAAAATAAATAAATAAATAAATAAACAAATAAATAAATAAATAATAAAGCAATAAAAGAAAGAATTTAAATGGAAAAAATAAATTTATGAATAATTTTTATTTAAAAAAATAGCAAATAATTTCAATTAAAAATAAATTATGAATTAATTTGCATAAATAAATAAATAAATAAGTTTTAGACCCCCCCCCCCCGAATTTTGATGGCGAAACTCGCGCCATAATCTCCCCCCCCTCCTGTGGGCACCCCTGAGGGTGAAAGTTTGTAAAAATATGAAAAATAAAGTGAATAACATACTTTAAAAAAATAATAAACAAAGCTATAAGTTTCGATGGTAGAGAAGTTACTTTGTGTGAATAATAAATTTAGATTTAAAAACATATCTTTATTTAAATCAATATTTGGATCTGGACTGTTCGTTAATTAAAAAGGTAAGACCATTTAAAGGCATTGTTTGCACTGTAATTTGCATGAAGGGTAAAAAAAATAATAGGAGGCTGTGAGATTACTATTATAACACCATTTTTAGATTTCGTAGAAAAAAGTATACCAATATCGCTGAAAATATTCTTTTTTAAACATTGGCAATATTAACTCAAGTGAAACGTTTCCGTTTCTTGTTTAGGGTAAAAAGTATATTGTGAACCTGGGAAAATTAAAGCATCTTTTTTTTTAAACATATTTTTTACAAAATAAAAATTTTGGTGAAAACAACAGTTTTTTTTTTGGGGGGGGGGGGGGGTAATATGAAATCAGATCTTAATTAAATTTTTTTTGTCATTTTTCTTACTTCGCATCTTTATTTCAAAAACGACATGTCTCAAAAAAAAAAAAAAAAAAAAAAAAAAAAAACGCCGTTTGACAGCAAAAAGAGCATTTTTAATTTTTGTAATTTAAACAAGAACGCACTATTTGGTTTTATGCCAATATTGCTGGTATTGTAAGAAAAACAATTTGTAACAATAACGTCACATTTTAAGATAATTTAAACGTTATCTTTTAAATATAATGTAAAAACGTCATAAATAAAATTAACGTTTGAAATCTTTCACTTTTCCCACTTCTTCATGAAACAGAGAAAAGCAAGAGCAGCTCTTGATCAGGACTTCATGTTTAAAAAAAAAAGTTTTATCAGTGGTTTTATCTACAGGGTTACCAGCAAGTAATGTGCTGGTTTCAAAAACTAATTTCTCGAAAACTACTGATTCAAAAAATGCTATTTAAATTCTAAAACATAATACACTACGTGGGAATTAGTTGAATACATGTTCGATGTGTCTTCCATCTCTCCAATAATAATTGCGCTATGATATGACACAAACGAATAGCGATATTCTGTATCACTCGCTGAAGAGTCATAGTTTTAATGCTTTTAATAACTGGCTGAATCGCAGTTTTGTAATTCTTTGACGCTGTTGTCAAAAGTTGAAACTCAGTTTCAAACTTTCTTTGAGTCACAATTGGACAATTATTTTTCGAATAATGCTTTCAAACAATGAAAATGCTCTCAGTGACGCAGTAACTCGTATTTTTACTAAAAAAACAACAAAAGTCAATTCAAAGACAATGTAAAAAGAAAAAAAAAGATAATGATTGTCAATGCACTAAATCTAACCACGAGTCACGAAGTTTGAACTTAATACTCCAAACAGTTTTCGAGAAATTAACATTTATTTTCAATGCTTAACTAACTGGACACCCGGTATAGATAAACCACATGATAGCCTACTTATAAACATTAAAATCGTTCTCCTGCAAAATCTCGTTTTTTGAGATATGAAGCTGTTAAAAGAGTGAGTGACATGTATGGTGTAGCAACACATTAAAAGAGTGAAAAACATATGGTGTAGCAACATATTTAGAGCAACACATGCAAACTATGGGCCGCGGAGGGAATATTGTTGGAGCATAACTTCTTTAGCTTCTGAGCGGATTGTGGCTAATGCAATTACTCGCATACAACAATATCATGGAACAATAACTCGGTTGTTTCCACTTACCCATTGTCCTTAGGGTAAAAGAAAATAAACGCAGGATAAAAGGAAACGCAATTTCACTTGTTAATGAACTGTAGTAAATTATTATTATTTTTTTCAAACCGATTAAGTTACTCTCCGAGAGTGTAACCTTGGACATAATGCATACAATTTTATGTCCCTATACATCCAAAAGAAAAGGAAGGATCTAGAGTTTAAAAATTTAAATTACATTTCACTTTCACCCCAACTCTGACACTACGTTAGTAAAATGTCTTCTTTATGTAAAAGTTGAAGCAAAGCAAAGGATGAGCATCCATTAGTTTTATTAGTTGTGTTTAATCTTAAAATCCATAAAGCTGCAAATCAACTCAATTTTTTCTGCAGAGAAAAAGAAAGAATCTCATAGAGGCTTTATTCTTTCAAGGTTGGCAGAAAAAGCTTAGTTAAAAATAGATAATAACGAACGTTCAGTTTTCTCAAATGTCTCTTAAAAAAATAAAACGTTTACTTCTTTTTAAAGGATGGATAAAATGCGTGGTTTTTTAGGGAGCAGCAAAAGATTTACATTGTTTAAAACGGCATCGATACAACTTACTTAAATAAAAAGAAAGAAAAAAGCTGTAGTTAAAAGGAGCAATACCAACTTTTGCTACGTTAAAGGAAAATAGAAAACAAATCAGTCACGAATAACTTTTAGTGCGAAAAAAAATCTTGTCTAAATTGCACTGCAAAAAATGAACTATTGTTTTTACAGTATAATACTGGCAGACGAGGTTCCGATTTAAAACTGTAAAATGCACACTAATAACCAAAAACTAGCAATTTTATAGTTTCTTACTGTAAAGTCAGAAATTTTACAGTTTATTGCAGTATGATTTAGCTGTATTATACTATAAACCCAACAGTGTTATACTGGCAGCAGAGGTTCCAGTTAAAAACTATAAAATGCACGGTAATGAACTAAAATTAGAAATTTTGCAGTTCATTGCTGTAAATTTTACAGTTTTACAGTTTAGTACTGTAACAGTAGAAATTTTGCAGTTTATTACTGTAAAATTAGCAATTTTTAGTTCATTACTTTGAAATTAACTGCATTTTACTATAAAAACAACATTCATTTTTTACAATGCGTGCATTATTAAGTTTTATTTTGTTTTTACTGTCACAAACTGAAGCAACTAAAATACTTTAAAAAATGCGAACATGATCCTCGGAAATTCATTCAAGCCAACAACTTGGCGCTTAAGAAATATATTTTTAGTTTACCGACACACATATTTTTAGGAAAAACTAAATACAATAAAAATGCAAATAATATTGTTTTGTTTTAGTAGCAAATTCTTTCTCTTGTTGATTTCCATCATTTTAGACTACATTGTGTCCCAGTATGTCATTAATGAAACGCTTTGTAAATACGCTCTAGTGCCTTGATAATCAGCAGATTCTCTGAAATTTTTGAAAAGAAACTGCCCGGAGCAAAAATGTTTAAAAAACAAGCAGTTAATGAACCAGAAGAAAACACACGTGTTTTGAAACAAACACGAGAAAGAAAACTTGTATTATCTGTATCTTAGCCTTACTACTTTTTAATCAAAACCATGGATCAATATATAACATCTGGTTACTCAGAAATCTGCTTCAGTAGTTTGAAATGAAGTTATTCAAGATGAAAATGAAGTTAGTGAAATTTTATGCTCCGGCTGTCTTTATTTATTTCAAAAAATATAAATGCCAAATAATAATAAAATTAAGAACGTTGTTAGTTTTATTTATGATTTTCTTTTACGTTGCGTAAGAAACTTTTTCTCAGCTTTACATTTTTGAAAGAAATACATTCTAAGTTAGTGCTTTTTTTTTTTTTTTTTAGCTTTGCCTAACATGAATGATTCTTGTTTTGTAAACGTACGTTTTGTAAATAAATTAAACTAACGGGGTTGGGCAAAAACGTGAATGCAAAGTAGTTTAACAACTTGATGTTTATTTTAGAATCTAAGATCATGCTCCATTCAAAGCATGAAAAACAAATAACATAAAAGAAAATAACCGTCGTGGTATTGTGGTATATTTTGCTCAAAAGTTGTGGTTCCTTACCGCTTGTTTTACTTTTTTTTTTTTTTAGTTTACAGTAAGCTGTTGTATTTTAACTAATTCTCAAAGACAGTAAAGATAATTACCGTTGGTTATATATTGCATATTCAATGAGAAAATGTATTGTGTGTCGTTCATGTATTAATTTTTGTAATTTTTAATGACTATGAAGTCCACTAGTTTAAAATATTTTAATGGTTACAGATGTACGAAATAATCTGAAAATCTGCGCTGTTAATGCTTTTTTTCTTTATTCCGACAATTATGTTTTTATTTGCTAGCTTAAAGCACGAAACTAGGGTAAATGTAAATTCATCCATACATATATACCATGAAATACGAAAATCGGTTGCGTTCATGACTTTGCCCCCATTATTATGACAAATATATGTCTCTTTGTTTGCTTAAAGTCAGCAACTTTGATAAATTTAAATCTCTCATACTTCATGGTTTACACTCTGTGTACACATGAAAACCGAATCTTTTAAATACCGAAACGAATTCGTGAGGGAAAAAAAACTTTCCCTCCTTGGAACGGGATTGACATTAACCACTCTTTATTAAGTTTCTCCGCCTTTGTCAATCGAACGGTGCGTGAGTATCACAGCGCCTCCTTCTGGCGAAGCAGGACGAGCCTGCCGGACCCTTTTCGGCGCTCATTTAGAATCCGGCTCATCCTCTGCGCGAAAGGATATCCGGCAAGCTTCTCTCGTGTGCTCTTTCTTGTTGAACACTTTGACGCGTGCTTTTTCAAAAAGTCGAGTTACAACTCTGAAGTCTCTTTTCTTCAAAAGTTTGAATCTGGACGACCATATGACGTGACCACATCTTTTGGCCAATGAAAGGCCTCTCGCTCTGACAGATATTTTTGTGTTTTCGGTGACAAAAGGCAAGACATTTTGCCGCATGTTTTCTGTGCGTGATGCCGACGTGAGGTGTGCCTGGAAGTTTAAGTGTCTTCTTTCACAGAAACTGGAGAGCTATCATTGTAGAATTCATAAAGTCTCGGAACTATGTATATTATTAAGCATATTCAAATCTCTCAGAAAACTTGTGGTACAAATCATCACAATGTTTTTGGTTTTATGGTGCTTTGGATTCATGGAGTTTTGCGAAGGCAGCTCATCTCCTGGTAAGTAATTTTGCCCTTGATAATATTTATTCTATTTCCCAACGTCTGATGGTTTGGCTATTTGGAAAGCAACACATATTTAAATTACTTTTTCAACCTTTTGGACTAAAGTTGGTTGATTGTAACTAATTCAAAATTATATTCTAAATAGTATTTATTGGGCTAACAACTCAAGAAGCACAGCTTTTTGTTTCTAACAAGGTTCTTAAATATTGGTGCAGATCAGTGAAAGTATGCTACGTTTGGTGGTTTTAGCTCAATGTAGAACGAAAAGTATAGCATTTCAAATTCATTTTTTAATTGAAATTGCTTTTGCTTTAAAGTAGGGAAAGTGTTTTTTGGGCACATTTGTTTATCCATTTATTTATTCCAGTGCTTCAAGCCCCTTAAATACAGTTAAAGTTGATAGTTCTTGAAAATTAATAAGGGAAATAAATAAATCTATCTATCTATCTATATAAATAAAGAAAAAAATAAAACAGCATTGCTTCTCTTCAGACTGATGCTTATCCGCTTGGACTAATTAGAAGCCCGTTTTATTCAGTTTCACTTCTTTAGATGAGTATACGGTTTTTTTTTTCTTTCGTTTCTTCTTCTTTTTTTTTCTCTTTCGTTGTATTGTGAATTTTGCTTATTACTTATCTTCGTAATTTACATTGTTGGGTTGGCTTTTCTTCCATGATAAATATAATCCAGTCAAGATAAAAATATTGATTTCTTTTTTTTTTTTTTGCTTTGGAGTTGAATTTTAAACCTTTGAATGTTATCTAAGATTTTTATTGATTCTTTTAATCGCATCTCCCTCGTTCAAATTTTAATATTATGTAATGCTGTATAATCTCGATTTAGCGTTTTTGACGGGACTGATAAGAATACACGTATAGGCTCAGAAAACGTTACATTGGGTGGACCACATTTTTTTAAGTACTACGAAAAAATAATGGAAGTAGAGTAACTTGTTGAAGAATTAATTTTATATCCAATCTGACAAAAAGAGCACATGCAAATTAGTTGAAGTTAATAAGTTCGAATATAATTTCGATAATGTTTACCAGCATAGCTCCTGATTTTAATATAACTAATTGATTTATTAATCTAAAAAAATAAATAAATAAGGTTTATTTTGCAAAAACCTTAAAAACGTAAATACGGTGAATGGAGAAACGAAATGTGCGGAAAGAAATAACACTAATATTGTCGTAATTCGTAGTCAAAGAAAAAAAGTTTCAATAAAAAATAATTTTTAATTTTTATACCTTGCGGGTTCTTTCAGTTTCCGAAAGAACCCTATTAAGCACCGAGAGGGTATGAAAGTGATGTTCTCCTGTGTGTTACAACACGTATTCGTAACACAATTTTAAGTTATTTAACCCTTTTACAGAAGCATCAAGCTAAAATATAAATTTAAAGTGCACAGTAATAAACTGTAAAACTAGCAATTTTACAGTTTCTCACTGCACATTAAGAAGTTTTACAGTTTATTTACAGCAGTATGATACTGGCAGCAAAGGTTTCAATTTAAAACTGCAAAGTGCACAGTAATAAGCTTAAAAACTAGCAATTTTAGTTTCTCACTGCAAAGTAAAAAGTTTTACAGTTTATTTCCGTAAAATTTAGCTGTATTATACTGTAGAAACAGCAGTATAATACTGGCAGCAGAGGTTCCAATTTAAAAGTGTAAAATGCAAGGTAGTAAACTGTTAAATCAGCAATTTTTCAGTTTATTACTGTAAAATGAGCAATTTTACAATTTATTACTATAAAATTAACTGCATTATACTGTAAAAACAACATTCATTTTTTATAGTGTAGATACATTTCGGGAAACAACTGTTTCAGTTTTTTGTTACATTTTCTCACGAATTTAATGTTAACACAGGGTCTCTAACATATTTCCATGCATTGACTAAACAGAAAGAAAATACGAGGAATAGTGTTATTCATGTTTCTGGCGTCAAAAGAAATGCAATAAATACTTTTTCAGAGAAAAATGACCAAAATCAAAGTAAGATATTTTTTTTTTTGTAAAATCGTTAAAAGCGTGAATACGATGAGAGGAAAGTGATACGTAGAAAGAAATGGCACTAACATTGTCTAAAAAATTCGTGGCCAAAGATAAATAATTCTAATGCTGGAAAACGTTAAATGAGGGAGTTGTTACACAGGAGTTGTACGTAACAGTCAAGGGCGGAGTCAGCTTTGATTTTTGAAGTATTCATTAATAAACTATGACCACATAAATCGAAAAGGATATTATATACGTAATATTCGTGCATAAAGAGGGGGTATCATGTTTTTCTCGGTAATTTTCTAACACTGAAGTCCCAAAAGCGCAGTCTGACGCTGAATTTGGTTGCCATTCGGAGGGATTCCGCATTGACGCACCGCTTGAGTCTATGTTTCAATATAGCAATGGCAATGGAAGCAACAGCTTTATCTAAAGTTTTATATCCGTCAGCGTACAGTAATAAAGTACATACATTTAAAAAGTTTTTTCTACCAATAACTACTTCGTAGTTATATCTGTATCCGTATAGGAGGCTGAGGCTATAGAGGAAGCTACAAATTATTCTACATTTTCGTATTTGATCTTTCATAAACAGCCGTTTAGTAAGCGGAATCTTCATGCTTACCTTTGTCAAAATTCGCGCACTTGCAAAATGTGACATCGCGAAAAGAAGTCACTTTCAATGACATAATTTCCCATTTCGCATTAGTATATTTTTGATCACATTTTTGTTTTTTGTAAGACTTCAAAACGTTTTAAAATTTATAGTAACATTTTGTAATTTATTTTAGTACTTTTTTTATGATATATATGGAGGATACAAATTGTAATCCGTATTAACGCAATTTTTAGCACGTTACTTTAGCAATTCAACTATTGTCGACTACATAATTTCGTCGTTTTTATTTAAAGCTTCATGACAAAGGTATTTTAGTGCATAAAATGTCGTTAATAATTGTCGTTAATTAAATCTACTAATTCGTTCAAATAGTGTGAAGTGATTTTTTTTATCTAAATGCTCCCTACTTATTATCATTATTGTTAGTAGTACTTTTAGATTATTTTTTTCTGCAGTTTGCGTTTTAACCTGAGATAATTGCTTAATATTTACATTTTCTGAGAGGCGTTGAAATAAAATCTGTAAAAAAGACATTAGCGTCACATTCTCTTAAACAAACATTAGAGTGGAAACTAAAACAGCATAATACACTGTAAAAAATGAATAATTTTTTTACTGTATAATACAGCTAATTTTAAAGTAATAAACTAAACATTTCTAACTTTACAGTTATAAACAGTAAAATTGCTACTTTTACAGTACTAAAGTGTAAATTTGCTAATTTAACAGTTTATTACCATGCATTTTACAGTTTTAAATTAGAGCATCTGCTGCCAGTATTATACTGTTGTTTTTACAGTATAATGCAGCTAAAATTTACGGCAATAAGCTGTAAATTGCTAACTTTACAGTAAGAAACTAAAATTGCTAGTTTTACAGTTTATTACTGTGCATTTTAGTTTTAATTGAAGTCTCGGTTGCCAGTATTATAATGTTAAAATAACAGTTCGTTTTTTGCACTGTAACAATTAAGCGAAAATTCCCCTTCTAAGAGTCAAAAATAATAACTCATTAACTTCCAAACGATTAGCAGGACAAAATCATGCACATCATTCAATTTTCATGTCGAAATATTTTTGTTAAAAATAGTTGAAATTTAGACAATCTCTCTTTCTGTATTTAAATTACTTTCACGCCGAACTATAGTCAAAAATGTTTAAAAAAATTGCGATACGCTAAATCTTATTCTTTTTATAATAAGCAATTTTTTTAATATCCTTCTTTGTTTTTAAAGTAATTAAATTGATTCTTTAATTTGTCTTTATTTTTTGTTATTAATATGTACTCATCACTTTTAATTTGAAGTTGAATAGTTATCAATTTCAGGCCTCGTGTAATAAAATGCAATAAAAAAATTATAATAAAAGCTTGTGAAATACAGTAGCCCCTCGTAATATCGCGCCTCGGTATATCACTCATTCGGATATATCGTTCTTTTCTTTTGTCTCCTCCAAAAAATATAAAAAAAACTTTTAGTTCGAAACCATTTTTGAGAAAATGTGTAAGGTGCTCAGAAAAAGTCTCTTTCTCATTTATTTGGTCATCAATGAACAAAACGAAGGTTTTTCTATTCTTCTGAATTCGCTGAAAAGAAGCAGCAAATTCCTGTAACCCAAACTTGCATACTGCAGAGACAGTTTGGAAACTACTACAATGAGTGAAATGCATCTGGTAAGTGTCAAGAAAACACACGCCCTAAAATCTAATGTTCGAATAAATGAATTTTTATGTATATGCACGTATAATTTACTTGTATGCTGAATAGAAAACTATTTTTAATGACCTCGGTTATATCGCGCTTTCGGATATATCGCTCTTTTTTCTTGTCCCCCGAAAAGCG
>JAXGGA010024202.1:0-12405 GCA_038373865.1 Uloborus plumipes
AAGGGTAAAGAGTTCCAATTTCATTTTATTCAAAACAATATCATTAAAAAACTGTAAAATATGCTTCAATCATAAGTAAACTATCGATCTTAGCTGTTTTTGAAATTAAAAGGTAAGCTAATTCGCAGAGTTTCAGTAAATTTTAAGTGAATCTCCAATTTTACTATTTGTGCGTTTACGTCAGACACCAACTCTTTAAATCTGCTTAATTTCTATTTAAGAGATCTATTTGAAAAAACTAACATGATTTTTTATTCATTATGATGTAGCGAGTATTTTGAATACCAACTTAATCATTT
Source organism: Uloborus plumipes (assembly GCA_038373865.1). Taxonomy (NCBI): domain Eukaryota; kingdom Metazoa; phylum Arthropoda; class Arachnida; order Araneae; family Uloboridae; genus Uloborus; species Uloborus plumipes. The sequence continues at coordinate 300 of JAXGGA010024202.1, forward strand.
CTATTCAGTTTATATTTGATAAATGGAACTAAAACTAAAAAATATTTCTTCGTTTTTTACGTCCGACACCATGGAATTGCCCATCTGGTATTTTTTTCATCCAAACATGTTTTCAAATATGTAATCTACTTACTCCATAAACCGTAATATCCTTCTTAACATTTCGTATGTTTAGTGAACGAGGAATTGCTTATTTACCACCGAGGATGCACAACTGATAACATAGGCGGCTAGTGGAGAGGGAGGAGGCTGTGTCCCTCCACTTTTTAAAGTTCAAAATTTACCAATCATTCAAAAAATGATAGTGTTGATCTTTTCACGTATTGCAGAAAGAATTGACTAAATAAATGTGTGGTTTAAATTTTTCTCGTGTTTTTATTTCATAATAAGTAAAGTGGAGCTTTGATGTGATAGGACACGTCTACTGTGGCCATCTGTCCCAAATTTTGTGGCAGGTGTCTCGAGTTTTTAAGAGAGGGTCACTTAATCAATAATAACAAACTTCAACTGTCTAACTTCCGAAAAAAAAAATTGGCTTTCAGGGCTCTACCCACCTAAACTGCCCCCTTTGCAACCCCTCCTCACTTTTTTGGTGCACTAACCGCTAGTAGCTGTTAAACGATCTTGAATAGGCAGTTTTGTGAAAATGAATTTGAATTACGAAATTTCATCTACTTTCCCTCTACTTCATTTATCATTTCACTTTTTCGTTGCAATCGACTTTCATCAATAATTAAAACTATAATTTATCAACAATATACTAGAGACGTACTTCATTTAAACATAAATTTTACTGTTGATAAAAGGAAATCGAGATGCTCGTTTATGTAGTATTTTTTGTATCCATTATTCAGCAATTACCTTACCATATATAAGCAATACAAGAGCAATAAATTGTGTTATCTAATCTCATACATAAATACACTTTTGAAACTCGAAATGTATTATTTCAGTAAAGGAAAGGACTTACTTTTATTTGCGAAGGCTAGCTACTTTAGACCAGGAACTTGCCGAGGTTCAAAATAATTCCCATGTGAAAATGTCTGTAGGGTTCTGGAACAGGAGACTTTAGGGCTGATTTTTGTATTTAATTACCACAGTAGAGAAATTAGCAGTATAATGTATTTAGATTAAAATCAAATTAATGACAGTGCGTCCCGTTTCAATAGCAATTACATCGAAGAACCCATTTCGTTTCGTTTCGGCTATATGACCGTTTTTTTTTTTTTTTCTGTTTTTTTTTTTTTTTGATGAGGACTACAATCTAGTGTTTTGCCTCCGTTACGTACGATTTTTATTACATATATCTTGTACAGACAATGTATGAAAGAGTTACATCACAAAAGAAGGAAAGTGAATCCGGAGCGAGGGTGGGAGTCGAACCCACCGTCTCAGAGTTATCGGCTATAGACGCCTTAGACCGCTCGGCAACTGAGACCTCGAAGAACCCATTTAAACCACAGTTCGTTCGTTTTTGGGCTATATGCCCAGGTTTTTTGATGAGGACTATAATCTAGTGTTTTGCCTCCGTTACATATGATTTTTTATTACACATATCTTGTACAGACAATGTATGAAAGAGTTACATCACTAAGGAAGGAAAGTACATCCGGAGCTAAGATGGGAGTCGAACCCACCGTCTCAGAGTTATCGGCAACACGCCTTAGATCGCTCGGCCAGAGACCTCTTTTTTTTTTTTTTTTTTTTTTCAGAAGCCATCAGCTTCAACATACATGAGGACTGCGTACTATGCGCTTTGCCTCCTGACAAACACAGAACAGATTTACGTTACAGAGAGGATGAAACAACATCCATGGGCAGGGCGGGATTCGAACCCGCGACCACTTGCTTACGAGGAGAGTACTCTACCTCTAGGCCCACGTGGCCTTTCTGAGACCTCTTAAACACAGTGGTTTCCTGTTCGATCCATGAGGTTACAGTTAAAAGTTTCAGCGCACATGATGGACATTCGACAGGCAGTACAGTTAAGCAATGGAGAGATAGCGAATGAACTGAGACCAGAAACAAAATACTTCATTTTGTTAATGTTGTCTTGTGCCAGCTAGGTAAGCAATTTGGGGTGCGCTGCTTCACTTTTCCAACTGTACCGTGATTTGGTGAGAGGTCCGACTTCCACAGTGCACACATGCCATAGGGACCCGTTTATAGGGCTGACAACCTTTCACAGCACAACACACTCATTCACACAGAGAAAGGACAGGGACAGGAGAAAGAAAGTACATCCATGCCTGAGCCGGGATCCGAACCCGGAACCTCCTCATCCAGTCAGACTTCTCTGAACCCGAAACAAGGTGGCCGGCTCTTCCTTTTGTACGAGTGGGAATAACCAAAAGCACGAAAGCAGTTTAATTTTTATCGTTCGCGCTTTGCCACTGATATTATCAACTACAAAATGAAGTTTCTGTTTCCGCTTCCAGTTCATCTGCCATCTCTCCGTGGCCCAACTATACTAATGGCTACTTTGGCTAATTTCAGAGTGGCAGAATCTTTGACAAGGAAGATTTGTTTAATCACCCTGCGATTTTGTTTTTTTCTGTTTCTTTTTTAAGCAATGATAAATTGCTATATGTTTTCGTTCTGGACCTCAGCTAGAGTATGAATTAATAGAAATAGCATTCCGCTTTAAAATCGGGAAGAAAGAGTTTCGCACTCGTTGTGAATGCGTTGCCACCTGGTGAACGTCGTGTCAATTGGCGTCGTCCCATATTCTCATACGGACGTTTAAGAGGTTTCTCGATGATTTTGTAGTAGAAGAGTGATTTCTTTTTTTTTTTTTTTTAGTGTTTAATGTTGGTGAGTCAAGAATGTTTTACTAAGTATAATTGCTAGACAAGGGGGTTGTACAAAAAGTACAATTTTGTGTTTCGTCCAAAATTTGATTTTTGACAAATTTCATACACTCTTAAAAGTGTGCCGCTTATATGTAAGGCACAAGAGAATTGTGCCTTATATTTCTTACATATCAGAGGCACAAAGCGCTAGGTGCCGTTGATACATACAAAGCACAACGAGATGAACGGCACGGACAGGAAGCAAAACTTTTTAAAGGCACACTGAATCGGCCGTGCCTTTTAAATTCCCACTTTGCAAGTTTTAGGCAGGGATTCAAGTGAAACAGGCAATCGCAAATTACAATCGCGACTGGAAATGAATTACATTAGAACGTTTCTTGAAAAAAACATCGTGACGTCAGCGTGACGTTTGCCTATGAAAAACGAGCTAGATAAAACGTCACAGCCTACTTAGCGAATAAGAGGAGACCGCTGAGTGCTTGTGAGCTCTTATTGGCTCCACCCGTAGTGACGGCATGCCAATTTAAGTTGATGATAATGTAATTCACTTCCAGTAGCGATTCCAATTCGAAGCTATCGCAGTGCTGTTTCACTTGAATCCCTGCCTTAAGCGGCACATCGTCTATTCACGCTTTGGGTTTGAGGTTATAGCTGATCACGTGGCCCGTATGTTTATTTTCAATGCTGGAGATGGCGGAAAGTTCGTTATCGCAAAAATTCAGGATTAAATGTATTCTTTCGTCGTTTTCAAGCAATATTATTAGTTTGAGAGAAATAATTTTATGTATTGCATTGTTGTTTAATGCGGATGTAAGAATAAGGAACGAAAATCAGGTTGTAGTGTAGAAATTTGATCGTTCCATGCCTTTCCTTTGCAAGATTCATCGTTTGAAGAAACGGCAAATGAAAAGTCAGTCGGGTGTATTTTGTGCAGATTAAGCATTTTATGGTTTGCTCTGAACACTTACTATCAGAAGAAGTTTTTATTTATCTGTCCATCCATTATGCATTATTGATTGCCGAGGCATAAACTGCTGTTTCAAACGTCTTCCTATGGAAACATCGATAACAAAATGGGCAGCAAAAGAGTGTGTTAGTGTATTTTTAAAATCTACATACTCCTTTGCTGATCTTTTTTGTGCTGTATGTTGACATTTTGTGCTACGACAGGTATGTAAAATAGCTCGTCCAATTTATTTCTATTATGATTTATCAGCGTTATTTTAATTAAAATCTTAGTCTCATTTGCCATAATGGTTTAATATGTTAGATATTTGATACTGTTTGTTGTTCCGGCAAAAAGCTCCATTGACAAAAGAAGTAATTTTTTTTTAGTTGCATGGGCTTTATTATGATAAATATTGTCTCACAGGATTCGGTTGACTTTAAATTTATTGTACTACTTTTTAAAATATAGTAGGATTTTTTAAAAAAAATAATAAGTTATGATTTAGCATTTTTTTTTAAGTTAAAAATTAATTTTAACTCAATTTGAAAATATTTCATAGTACTTCATCATGATAAAGTATAAATTCCAGTGCCGTATTTACGTATGGGCTTAGTGGGCTATAGCCCAGGGCGGCACGATTGGAAGGGGGGGCGGCACTTTTTCTATGCAAAGTAAGACCCTTTTTTTTTTAGACAGCAGGGCTGATCGGCAGCGAGAATTACATCAGTTAATTGAATTAAATACTGTTCTTTATTAAATAACGCTGGAATGCTGGTGGAATTTTTCATACAAAAGTATTGAACCGCAGGGGAAAAAAAAAGAAAAGAAGATAAGACAGGAATAAGACTAGAAAGATGAGAAAAAAAGACTGCAAGACAGAAAAAAAATGATCGTTAAAACCGGGTCTTGCTCGTTAAAACGAATTCTGTTCCATAGACTTAACATTGATCCAACAAAATATTCTCGTTTCCCTCGTTGTTGATTTATAATACTGTAAGAGCAGATTTGTAGTAGTAAAAGTTGAAATTCCCAAAAGACGAATTTTTACCAATTGGCTGATTGTTAACAACCAACCAATTTCATGTTTAACTAGCTGTGTGGACGGGATTTGCGCGGTTTACCTTGAAAATACATTTTATGTCGAGTAAATAAAAAAGTTTTTTTTTTTTTTTTTTTTTAACTATTTTGAAATTCAACACCTCAAGGGGGGGGGGCGGCCAGTTTCAAAAGCCCAGGGCGGCCTCACGTCAAATACGCATCTGATAAATTCTCACAAGATTCAGTTGAATATAAATTTGTTGAACTTGTTAAAATACAATAGGATTTTTTTCGGCAAAAATAAGTAAAAAAAGACTATTCTCGTAGAAATTGCAGATTCAAAACTAAATATTTATAAAAGAAACTTTGCCTCAGTGCATTAAAGTTTAAATTCACTAATTTTCTGTACCGCAGCATTTATTTACTAAATTTAATAAATTTTAACTTAGTCAATTTTCATGTGACCTTTATTATGGTAAAATACTTTATCACGAGATCAGTTGACTTTAAATTTACTGAACTTGTTATCTTTTAATGAGATTTTATTACACAAAAATACAACTTTTAGTGAAATTTTTTCGTCAAACATTTTTTCTTTAGCAGGTCGAGTACTCAGTGATCAATTTAAATCATTTTTTGGATCCGTATGACATGTTCGTAGTTATAAAAAACTGTTATGATGTTTTTGAATTGTAACAGAAGTTTAAATGTGTTTAGATGTGATTTAAGGAATCTTGCAATTTTTATCGAGATTGCATGGAATGATCGGTTATTATCCTGTACGTAATAGCTAAATTTGAAACTACAGCATTATAAAACATCAAGTGTTTGTTCTCCCTAAAAAGATACTATTTTGCATAAAAGGTTAAAATCACTCTATATTTTATAGCATTTCCATTTATTACATTTAATAAATGTTATACTAAAGCAACTAAAACTAAAAATAGTTTAAATACCTTATTTTGTTCCTATTCTCAATATTGTCTTTCAAAAAGTTACCTTTTAATTAAAATTGAATAAATTCAATCATGTAAGACTACCTTTGTTTCAGGATCAAACTGACAATTTGTTATGAAGTACTTATTTTTGCTATGTCGTACAATGGCAAAAAATGAAGCTTAATAGCATTTTTTTTTTCTTATCTTGTCCAATTTTCAGTTCTGTTGACAAGATTAGCGAAAATAAGAGCTTATACAACAATGAAATCAGAAAATGAAATAAAGCATTATGCACAAGATTTTTATATTCTTTGGGAAACATTTTGTTTTGATATATCTAATTAATGCATCATGACGAATTAAAACCTAAAAAAAAGTTTAAAACATGCAAGCACTGGGGTAAAAAATTAAGAAGTTACTATAAACTAACATTGAAATTCTCCTTAATAAACCATTATTATTATTATAAACCTATAAGAGGCACAAATCCTTTTAAATGTAAGGCACTGAAACAAAAATCAGAGGCACAGACGTTTTCAAATATAAGGCACTGAAATCTAAAATCAGAGGCACAAACGTCCTCAAATATAAGGCACTGAAATCTAAAATCAAAGGCACGGTATGTGCCTTTTAATTTCAGAGGCACAAACGGTGCCTTTCATTTTAAATGTGCCGCTTAATTTTCAGAGGCACAAAAATTCAAAATGTGCCTCTTATTTCAGAGGCACAGTTTTAAGAGTGTAGATTGTTACTCGGCGTTGTCCGGGTGCTTATTAATACAGCATAGCTCTAAAAAATATTTGAATGAATTCTATCCACATGGGAATATAAAAACTTTTTAAATGCTAAAATGAAATAGGTAAGCCTTAAATTGATAGTTCATTGTTAATCGTAATCTTTGTTGGGAAATACTCCTATTTAAATTTGTGTGTTAAATTTGGTCAATTTGTATGCTTAAAATCGTATCTCTATTATTCTATGTATTCAAAATGGAAAGAAAATGGCCATTTTGAGACAAAAAAATTAAACTTTGAGCTTTTTGGATTTTTTTAGAATTTCAAAACCCCGCCTATGTGAATTCTAGCACATAAAGGAACTTCTGTGCCAAGTTTGATGAAAATCCGACAAAAACTGGATTTGTAGAAGGAACAAACATACATACATCCATTTTTATATATATTGATATCGATAACAGCATATTTCTAGGGTGCCAAGTATACATTGTTTTGAATGGATGTGAATACAATTTTCTGCTTCTTTCCAGAGAAATAAATGTGACTCTTTATAATCTCACTAAAATTCATAGCTAAATCAGTAACGTCTGCACTTCATCCTTTGTTTCAGGATCAAACTGACAATTTGTTATGAAGTACTTATTTTTGCTATGTCGTACAATGGCAAAAACTGAAGCTTAATAGCATTTTTTTTTTCTTATCTTGTCCAATTTTCAGTTCTGTTGACAAGATTAGCAAAAAAAAAGAGCTTATACAACAATGAAATCAGAAAATGAAATAAAGTATTATGCACAAGATTTTTATATTCTTTGGGAAACATTTTGTTTTGATATATCTAATTAATGTGTCATGACGAATTAAAACCTAAAAAAAAAGTTTAAAACATGCAAGCACTGGGGTAAAAAATTAAGAAGTTACTATAAACTAACATTGAAATTCTCCTTAATAAACCATTATCTATATACATAAAAGACTACTTTTGAAAACGTATGTCCGGGGTAATCTTCCAAACTACTGAACCGATTTTAACCATTTTTTCACCGTAGATAGCTACAGTAACAGGGAACAGGATGAGCTATAATTTATTTCTAAAAAGCTTAGTTTAAAAAAATTATTATGGAAAACAGTTAATTTTATGTCATTTCCCCATTAAATGATTAAAATTTCAACCCATTGTTGCAAAAATTTGGTGCCATGCAGCAACAATATTGATTGTAATCATATTGAAAATTTTGAACCAAGGCTTCTCTGGAGTAAGTATGGAATTTATTGCCTTCTAAGGATTTTTATATTTATCTGAGCCAACAATCGCTAACGGGTGAAATAAAAAAAATTGATTTTGGCAATAGTTAGAGAATAGAAAGTGTTTATAGTCAAAAAAATTTCTAAATTAGGTACATAAGATGTTTTCGCCTCACCAATGTTGTCACGAGGATAGAAACTAATAATGGGACTTATTTAACGAGCAATATTTGGAAATGGTTAATTTCAGTGCGATTGATACTGTAAATATATATTTATTTTAATATACCAAGCTTATAACATTTCCTATTGAATCAAACATTATTTGTAGCTTGCTATTTTTTTTTAGCTTGCATTATTTTTCTTTTTTTATAGTTTATTCATAACATAGCCATTGTTTATAGAAGTAGCCATTATGTTTATAGATATGCACTTTAGTGTTGGGAAATTTATGAATGAGTTTCACTAAACCACCCTACACCCACAGAAACCCGGGCAGGGCCGGGTACCCGGCTAGTTATTATTATAAACCTATAAGAGGCACAAATCCTTTTAAATGTAAGGCACTGAAATCAAAAATCAGAGGCACAGACGTTTTCAAATATAAGGCACTGAAATCTAAAATCAGAGGCACAAACGTCCTCAAATATAAGGCACTGAAATCTAAAATCAAAGGCACGGTATGTGCCTTTTAATTTCAGAGGCACAAACGGTGCCTTTCATTTTAAATGTGCCGCTTAATTTTCAGAGGCACAAAAATTCAAAGTGTGCCTCTTATTTCGGAGGCACAGTTTTAAGAGTGTAAATGTACATTCCTTCCGGAATGTAAATATTTTTTTCAAAGTGGAACTATATGCTTGTCTCTAACGGTTTAGAAATTAGCTATTGGGCCACAATTGGAGTGGACACCTGGTATAACATGTACTTAGTGACATTTAGATAAATATTTTTTATCGAGAACTTTCCCCTCCCCGTACAGACTAGAGGCCTTGGTCACATATTGCAACTGTAATAAATTAGGCCTATTTATAGCTCAGTTTCAAATACGAGCAAATATTTAATGATATTTAATTATGCTTTAAAAGAAACATTGAAACTATTGCTGTAGCTTGAAGCGTGAAAACTCTTTAAAGAATTCTAATGTGAGTAAAATTTCTTCTGTTTCATTGATGGTCAATTTATTGCGTCAATAACTATGCATGACTAGCATCAGAAAATCAAAACATTGCACTCAGAATTACTATTTTCACAGGGGAATTTTACTGGAAGGTTCTTTCTAATGGAATTGCAGACGGCTACCCCCGGAAAATTTCAGACGACTGGGATGGTCTCGAGGGAAATTTAGATGCCTCTTTAACTTGGACAAATGGAAAAACTTACTTCTTCAAGGTACGATAAAATTCTTTTGCAATTAATTTTAAGGTTAAGCCAAATACAGTTGTCACCTGTTAATTGTATCATTGGTTAATTGAATCAACTGCTTTTATGAATCGAATTCTCAAGAACAGAACACAATTCAGCTTTACAAAGTTAGCCGCTTTGTTGGATTAAAACTGTTTAGATCAAACGTGATTCATACACTGCTCGACATTGAAAATGCAACACCAAGAAGGAGTGGTCAGAAATTCATGCAAATTTTACCGTAGACGCACGTCACTGAGTTATGCAAATGATATGAAATGCGCAGCTCTCCGACGCACGTGAAGTAAGATATAAGAGAATGAAGTTGAAAAGTGGGCTATGTTCATGTTGGTTTTTCTGCCAGACTAATTATCGGAGAAATTTGGTTTTTGTCTCGAAGGATAATTGTGATAGGAGGAAATGCCACGCCGTCCTCAACGAAGACACTTCCAGCATATAGACGACTTTACAAGGGGTATGGTGATCGGACTGAGAAGGGGAGGTTTGTCCATACGTCAAATTGCAGCTGATACCCACATGGATGCAAACACTGTGCATCGGCTGTGTCGGAGATGGTTGGAAAGAGGAAATGTAGCCACATTGAGGGGTGTAGGTGCAGCCAGAGTGACGTTAGACCGCTTGGATCGACGGATTTACCGACAAGCTGTGGCGGACCCGCAAGTTACTTGTACGTCGATTCTGCAGCACGTGCAAGGTACCCTGGATGTTCCTGTGTCGACCAAAACCATTTCCGTCGACTGGTTGCACGTGACCTGCAATCATGGCTCCCGCTAAGAAGACTGCAATTGACCTCACAGCACAGACTCCAACGTTTGGAATGGTGCCGGACCAGAGCGACGTGGATGGCAGAATGGCAAACCGTAGTGTTCTCAGATGAATCCCGCTTCTGTTTGTCCAGCGATAGTCATCGCATACGTGTATGGCGTCGACGTGGAGAAAGATCGAATCCGGCAGTAACTGTGGAACGCCCCACAGCGCGACAACGTGGCATAATGGTTTGGGGCGCTATTGCATACAATTCCGTATCACCTCTAGTTCGTATTCGGGGCACTATGACGGCCCAACGATATGTAGATAATGTACTGCGGCCGGTGGCAATCCCCTACCTTCAGGGTCTGCCAAATGCAATTTTTCAACAGGATAACGCCCGGCCTCACAGTGCTCAAATCAGCCAACATGCTCTACGAGGTGTACAGATGCTTTCCTGGCCACCATACTCTCCTGACTTGTCACCAATCGAACATGTGTGGGACGTGATTGGACGCCGTTTGCAGAACCTGCCACTGCCTCGTTCAGAGGACGAACTGTGGCAAATGGTTGAAAGGGAATGGAGTGTCATCCCTCAGGACACCATCCGCAGGCTTATTGACTCCATGCCTAGACGTGTTTCTTCGTGCATCGCTGTCCGCGGTGGTCCTACTTCCTACTGAGCCGACGCCGTCCTCGCTCTAAATTTTGCTTATTTATTTTGAAATAAATATCACTTATTGTTCCATGCTGTCTCTGTCTTCTTACCAAATTTCATCAATTTCTGACCACTCCTTCTTGGTGTTGCATTTTCAATGTCGAGCAGTGTATAAGCAGCGGCCACTGCACTGAGTTAAAATAAGACTAGCTGACCGATGCGAAGCCCTCGCACTTGACAGATGGAACGCAAAAATCCGTTTTTTAAAGCAATTTTTTGAAGAACAGCAAAAATGTAAGTTGATTGATTACTTTTCGCTTATAGAGGTGAAAAAATCTTGAAAATACTTTTGAAGCTTGATGAAATATTTTTAAAAAGATGTGAGCTGTTCAGTTTGACTGTAAATGAATCCATCATATCGTCAAGGTTTTACACAATGCTACTTTTACCTGCTCCATTTTCAAACATACCTGAAGTTTTCATTATGTTATGTTACCTGGTTAGTTTTTGAGGTTCAAATTTAGTTAATAGTTCAGGTTTTAAAATTTTGCGATTAGTTATGAAATTTTAATAACGTGCTACGACTGATTTAGACCGCATTTGAGATTGTCAAGGTTTTACACAATACTACTTTTATTTGCTTCATTAAAATGCCTAAAATATTCATAATATTACGCTAACTGGTTGTTTTTGTGGTCTAAGTTTAGTTAACAGTCCAGGTTTTAAAATTTTGCTCTTAGTTATGAAATTTTAATAACGTGCTACGACTGATTTAGACCGCATTTGAGATTGTCAAGGTTTTACACAATACTACTTTTATTTGCTTCATTAAAATGCCTAAAATATTCATAATATTACGCTAACTGGTTGTTTTTTGTGGTCTAAATTTAGTTAATAGTCCAGGTTTTTAAATTTTGCACTTAATTATGAAATTTTAATGATGGTGCTATGGCTGATTTCATTGTTTATGCGCTACAATATTCCAGTTATGTAAGCATGCAGAGGCTCCAAATATGTTAAGTCCTCGTTTCGTTGCATGAATGTTTGAAGAACATGGACTCTACTTCTATAAAGTACAGTTAAATTTGAAGATTTTCAGAAACAGTATTTATACGATGGTATTTTTTAGCTCCGTAGCGGACGTATCGTACGAGATAAGTCTAATACGGAGAAAATGCTATTATTTCAATATTTTTTCTGGAAATCTTCAAAATGTAACTGCAGTTTATACGGTTTTAAAGACCATTTTTTTCATTGAGTTCGAGAAATTAAAAGTTTAACATATGTCTGGTCTTGGTCATCTGCTTTGTGAAAAACCGATAGTCTGCTACCGTGGAATTGCCCTATTGACAAATGAAAAATTAACATTTTTCTATTTTCATTCAAATTATCCAAATACTTGCTACAAATGTTGCCTCAACATTGAAGGCATTTTTCAAAAATTTCTCCCGCGTCGCAGGGTGGACGATACTGGCGCTTTACAAACAAAGAAAGGGATACTGGATACCCAAGATTACTCACCACAGGTTTTGAAGGAATTCCAGATATGATTGATGCAGCTTTTG
>JAXGGA010024203.1:0-12404 GCA_038373865.1 Uloborus plumipes
TACAATCATAAAATAAAGTGAACCAAAAAAAAAAAAAAAAGAGAGGTCATTCAATCCGCGACTTATGTTTAGATTATTTTAATTCAACACCCTGAAAAGTGTTATTAATATTAGCTAAAATTTATTAATATGAAAGTGTATTAATTATTAGCTAAAATGTTATGAGGACAGTTGAGAAAGACAAGAATACTCATCCCACTGAAGCTTCCAAAACATTATTTACAACAACTTAACTCATAAGTCGTTGAATGAAAAAAAAACCCTTTCTTTTTTCTTGAGGATTAGATAGTATGCTACATATCACCTAGCTCCATCAACTTTTAAAATGTAAAAACTACATTTATAAAACATCACTCACTCCCCCCCCCCCCCCGCCGCCCGCTCTACACACACATGAACACAAGGAAAAAAAAGAGAAAAAATGAGAGGTGACAATGAGGCCTAAAAAATTTATTCTTGATTGATTTTATAACCAAAAATGAAACTCTATCTTAAATTTAAATTTTTATCCCACAAAATAAATAAATAAAAAAATAAAAAAATCTATAAGTACTACTAAAAGAATAAATCATGGGTTTAGTTTTACTTCATAAATCTACTATTTTCAATCTTTTTTCATTTTCTTTCTTACACATTCCAGAGCTTTTTATTAAAAATATTACACAACTTTATTATAATAATTATTTAGCATCTGTGATTTTAAAAAAAAAGTTTCTCTCTTATATCTTGTCTTTCGAGGGTCCTACCCTAAAGTGAAGTTTAAAAAAATGCAAGACAACGTGTCCAAAAGTACAAATAAAATGTTTAAAAAGAGTTAGAAAACTCTAGCAAATAGCTATTTCGGGCTATTATAAATGAAGCCCCATCATCAGTGCAAAAAGATGATGGTTCACTGACCACAGTCAAGTGAACCAGGAATGCGATAAACGCGAGGGTAAATAAACATAACAGAAAGAGTAGGTATGCGGAAACTATAACGTCATCGCATTCCTGGTTCACTTGACTGTGGTCAGTGAACCATCATCTTTTTGCACTGATGATGGGGCTTCATTTATAATAGCCCCGAAATAGCTATTTGCTAGAGTTTTCTAACTCTTTTTAAACATTTTATTTGTACTTTTGGACACGTTGTCTTGCATTTTTAACTTCATTAATTGTACAAAGTTTTCGACTGCTTTTCTTACAAATTCTACCCTAAGTGTCAGGAGCTTTCCCACAGCAGGGGAAAAGACAACCAAAACAACCCAACTCTTTTCTCATTATTTATTCTCCTTATATAGAAACTATTCTCGGTTATTTTAAAATGGGCGTATCAAGTTTAGAAATTTTGCGATGTTTCCATGGAAACCATACAAAAGAGAACAGCTCCACTCTCTTTTTTTTGCGCACTGCTATAGAGGCATTTCACTCATTTTATGAGGATCGAATTACGCTCATGTTTTTATTTATATCCTCATGTCTCAGCTATTTCTCAACGTTTTCTAAGGAATATAGTCACACATAAATAAAGCACACATGTCTAGGGAAAACGTTATGCTCCATTAACATTGATTTTTCAACAGAATAATAGTTTACACACTAAGCAACTTTAATCGTTTGCATTCAACCATTGTTGCAAAGAGTGGAGCTGTTTTTTTTCGTACGGCTTCCATGGAGACGATGCAAAATTTCTAACCTTGATACGCCTATTTTAAGGTAGCCGAGTATAATCGGGTAACCGATAAACGAATACCCCCAGGGCTCGCAGTAGACTTTTTCAAAATTTTAGGGAAATTTTAGGAGCATTTTGACAAAATTTTAGGAAAATTTTAGGGGTAATTTACAATTTTGTTTAACTACAAATATGTCCCTAACAGATGTACCCGACAAACCGAACTAAAAACGCATTTTATCTATTATAGCATAAATTACAACCTTCAAATATTTCCACAAAAAAAAGTCAAAACAAAAAAGAAACAATGTTTTAATGTTATGTAACATGTTCAAAAGCCAGGCGGTATTTTAACTCGCAGATGTGTTTTCAAAATTTTCCCTTTGAAAGAGATAGGCATATCTGAATTTTTTCAGTTGAGCAGCTTCTACAGATATTAATCCTGTTCAACAATTACCTCCATAATGTTATAACTGCAGCAGCTTTCTACAGCTCTTCTAAAATTTGATTCCACTAGACCCAGATATAATATTCATTCTTTGAACTCATTAATATTTTTGTTACTTCAACAAATCTGCAAATTTATTCTTTTTGTCTTTTTTTATAACAAATTTGTTTTGAAGTTTATTTTTCATTTTTCTTTTTATTTAGTAAAATAGCAGTGCCTAGAAAACAGTTCGTGAAGTTAACCAGTGTGGCCTGTTATTTTCAATGTTACGAATCGAAAACCATCTTGGTTATCGAACAATTTTTAGATAGTAATTTTCTTTTCCCCCCATGTTGAATATAATGTAAAAAAACTAAAAACCATTGATTTTCCATTGCCGAACTTTAGAAAATCTTAATGTGTGAAATGTTCTGCATGTGGCATGATATTATCATGCGACAGATTTATAAATTCTATTAGCTGCGCTAAATGCACTTTCATTTCAAAGTTTTAAGATTGTCTATAAATAAAAAACACCCTGCTTGTTCATATTTTTCTTCAGTTTCTTAATTACCAGAAAAGTTTCCTTTGCATAAAGTTCTTCAGACCTATAACAATCTTTTGATTTGAAACCAGTAGTGATCTATGAATTGTCAAAAGCCCATAATATGTTTGCTTTTCAACTCTCTGCCTCTCTTTCCCTTCAGAGTATTGTGATATTTGAAGTAGTGTAAACATTTCTGAATAGCAAATTAAGCTGCGGCTACAATTTTATGTATGCTACCTTGAACTCCTAATAAATAACACATGATAAGTTAATGCATTTTAAAGAGCAGAAAAAGTATGCAAATGGTGAAAAAAAAAACTGTTAAGTAAAAATTTTAAAAAACTGTAGGAATAATTGATAACTATAATTGAAATAATAACCCTGATTTTGAATAGAAAATGTAGTAAAGAAAAGAAATCATTGGCTTAGTACAAGTCACATCTTTTTACAACAGTTGACTAAGTTTATTAAGTTTTTAAATGATCTGTAGGATTCCCAAAAATTTCCAAAATCTTTTTTGAGCCAAAAACAAAGTTTGATAGAAAAGAAATGTTACTTTTTAAGAATGCTCATAATTTGAACTGATTCAGATGCAACAGGAATGACATTTTTGAATGAGTTGACATTGAATGACGAGCCTACAAATAATCTATAAACAAAATAAAATTAAACAAGGTTCAAACTAATGGTACAAATAAAATTATCAATGTCCAAGTGGTGAATTTACACAGTAAACTAAAACGAACGAGTTTTATAGAGGCGGATGCAAACGGATTGCGAAATTCGCAAATTATTGAGCGTAGGCATGTAAGAAACAGCTCAAAGCTAAAAAATTTCACAGGAAAGTGGTGTTTCATGCAGGTAGAGTGGTGAAACAGCTGTTTTAAAGTAAAAAAGTTGGTTTTTAAGAGGAAGAATTTTAAGTCTGTCTTAAGATGAAAAATGGTGTGAAGAATGCAGGGATGAAAACAGCTCAATGTCAAAAAAGAGAAAAAATTGCGGCTTAAAATTCAGATAGATATTTTTTACATATTACGCAAGATTCCCTCTTAATTTGCGCCGTTAATTGCTCTTTCACAATTTATTTTTAAATCATTCACAACAATCTAGAAAAAAAAAGGGTGGGGGGTGCAATTTTTGATGAACTAGACAGGTGTATGGCAAGAAATAAATTCTCTAATTAATATTGCATTGTCTTTAGTTATTTTAATAAATTTTTAATACATTCAACTATTTTTTTTCAAAATAATTTCCCCAATTTTTTGACAAATATCTCGAATTAGCTGAACTTAATTTTTACCTCCTACAAAAGAAACTTATGTTTTTGGCAGCATGCCAAAATAGAGTGCATAGTTTGCCGATACTTGCAGGTCATAATTAAGATTTCAATCCTGCTGCATCCTAAAGACATTTCCATTATTTTAGAAGTTGGAAATAATTTCAACCTCTACTACATAAAATCAACTTATTTTAAGCGTTATTTTAACAATGAGTGTATTTTTACTTTTTTTTTAAACTTGATTTAACATAAATGTTTTGATCGCGGAAAGAAGGAAAAAAATACAAAAAACGGAAAAGCGCGGATCCGCGGAAGATTTTCATCCCTGGAGGAATGCGTTTTTAACGATATATTTTATAAACTATCTATTTACCACATTAAATACTAAGGGAAAAATTTGCTTTTGGCAATAAAATACTTTTAGAAGGTATTTTAAATTCCCCTAAACAGCTCCTGTAAATGTTTATAATTTTTTTAGGAATGCCACAAAATTTTAGTACAATTTTAGGAATTTTAGGAGGTCTGAAATTTTTTAGGAATTTTAGGGGGAATGCGAGCCCTGATACCCCGCTTATATGAATAAAACATCTCAGAACCGAATCTTTTCCCATGCCATAGAAGCAATGCAAAAGATTTCCGCTCGATCGAATAATATTTCTCGGAGCCGACAGTATTCGTTTGAGAGGGGAAGGCAGTATGTATATCAACTTTTGAAAATGACTTATTATATGCCTTAATCTTTACAGGCATTCATTTTCTGACAGAAGTCAACAATATGTTTAAGAACGTAGATAAAATATTGCTAAATAGGTGGAGCTAAAAACTGCAAATATTTAACTCATTCACTTTGCCCCGCTATTTCGCTTTACCTCATATTCTGGACATGGAAAAAAAACCTTCAAGTATTTCAGCTTTGGCAAAATTGATTTAGTTGATGGAAGCCTTTTAAATAATGAAACTCGATCATGAAAAGTCCTTCAAAGAAAATTTAATCTAAAAGTAGACTTTGTCATTACATTAACTTTTGCTTGTGAGCATTTATATGAGACCTAACCGAAGCCGAGTTATTATGTGGATTCAAATATATTTCTTACAAATTATATTTTTAAACTTAATGCCTGAAAAATTCAAGCATTTACCTCTAATGTCTGCTTTTTGGGGAACAAAAACAGACCACCACCTTCCGCCTGTTTTGCCTGCTCTGGGAGGCCTATAGCATTTGGAACAACCTGCGCATGGAGCGACGTACTGGAGATTCAAATTCTCTACGGGCTTGTGCTCCTAAAAAGGAAATGAATTTAAAAAAATGTGTTTGTCCTGATATGTTTAATAACTTTTACGAAAGCATGCATGAAAAATGTGTCAATTATCTGTAAGTCAGTTACACACTTACTTTAAACGAATTTTTCAAGTATACATACTTGTCCTTCAAAGCACCCAAATACCAATATCTGCAAACATAAAACCTTAGTTTAGATGTAATCAAAAAAGTATGTATACATTTTTATAAGCATTTTACTATTCATGATTAACAATATGTGTGATTCAGTAAAAAAAAGAAAAAGAGGAAAATAATTTTCCAAAACAAGTCATTTTTGACTCCCCATACTTGTTTAATGCAAAGACTCCAAATTAATTTTGAATTCCTAGATTCCAGTTTATAAAAGCATTTATGGGCTATATGGAGCTTAAGGGGGGCTCAACCCCCCCTCCTAGAAATGAGTATTTACTTGCTTTTAGTACTATTTTTGCTACAAAAATATAACAATATTTCTTCCTCTGTCATTAATGAATAAGTTGTTAAAAATGTCAACTTTTAATAACTCTAATCTGCACCAAAATTGTTTTCCAAAGGAAAAATATGTAGCTTAACAACAGGAAAAATATGTGACTCCCCCCCCCCTCTCCTCAAAGTTTCATACATGGGTGGCCATGTGTACAATGTTACAATTAGGTCTCTTATGCCAATAGTGCCTACTTTTTGGTTTTAGTGCAGTGTCTAAAGCTTGAGACTAAAAAAAAAAAAAAAATTATAGTGGCCACTTTGAACCAAGTTCCAAAATTGTAATCTCACTTCACTTCATTCTTCAAGCAGTAATATTACACTATGTACTTGCATATATCTTAACTAAATTACTATATATAAAAGAAAAATGTTTAAAAAAAAACCTTACAAACCTTTTCCGAAAAAAGAACATTATTTATTTTAAAATCCAAATAGTAAGACATTAAGCAAATAAAACAAAAATTAAATGCACCTGCATGCTTGAAATTGAAAGAAACATTTCATTTAATTTGGTGATTAGTTATAAATTTGGTCACCTTTGACTATTTTTCCAACAAAGTTTCATTGCATTTTCTAGATTGAAATTATGTATTTAGATGTAGCAAATGCACCCACAGCTCGATCATTTAATGATCGAGCTGTGGGTGCATTTGCTACAGTTCTGCCTCAGCCCTGGCTTACGGGGCGGTAACTCATTGCATATGTATTTAGATGTTCTGTACAGCAGATGGGTTGATTTTCCTCAAAACTAACATTGGCCACCAGTGACGATGCTAATGGCCATTTTCTTTTCATAATCGGCACGATGCTTCGTCAGTTTGTAGTTGTGTTCAGAAAAAAAGTAGGTCGCCAGTTTGGCGACCAACGTAACATCTTATAGTCGCCAAAGAATAATTTTTAGTCACCACTGCCGAGTGGCGACTAGTGGTCGGAAGTCTCGACCAGTGGTCGGAAGTAGCGCGCTACAAGTAGCGAAACTACTGTAGTAGCTACATTTTTTTTAGTAGTTTGTAGTGTAGCGCACTACTTTTTAAATAAAGTAAAGTAGTGAGTAGCGTGATACAAAAAAATAGTAGTTTGTAGCGATTTCTGAAAACTACTTTTAAATTAAAAAAATAAATAAATAAATGAAAAAAATTGAAAAAAAAAAGAGAATGAAGGAAAAAAACAAGGTTTTTCCTGTGGCGAATATTCGTAAAAATTGTAAAAAAAAATCTAAAAAGGAAATTTTAGCAGAAAAAAGGAACAAAAAGGAAAAGTAACAAATAAGTTCAAAGACAATTTCTATTTCTATTCCATATTCGAATAAGGTAATTTTTTAATCTAAACCACTTTTCGAATTTTTTTGATCGATCCTCAAACGGTGTATTCTTGTTATTTATTTTTGTTTTAAAGTAGCAAAGTAGAAACTACATTTCAAAAGTAGTGTAGCTCGCTACATTAAAAAAAAGTAGTTGTAGCTGTAGTTAACTACATTTATAAGAAAGTAGTTGTAGTTTGCTACGAAAAATATGTAGCTTTTCCAACCACTGGTCTCGACCTTTAGAAGCGTCTAACTCTTTTTATAAAAAAAAAATAATCCTGAGTAAAGTAGTAACTAATGGAAAAAAGGTGCTACCAAATTAAAAGTGTCTGGCTACTGACTAAACATTTCAATTTTCAGGTCAAGTAATTTTAAGTTATAGTAATAGTAATTTTAAGTTATTGAGTCTCAAATGTTACAAAAGGAGCAAAATCAATATGATGTGAGTTTACTGGTTATTTAAATGAATGATGCATACTTAGAGTTTGAAAATTTGTCTTCTATATTGTGAAACTAGCTTACTACCCGGCGTTGCCCGGGTGTTTATTAATACAACATAGCTCAAAATCAATTAGAATTAAATGTCTGTTTTTAACCTTCTCCTTTTTCTGCATCATACACTATTTGCACCAATGTTCCAAGGTAATTAGAGCATGAATTATAATTGTTTTTCACTTATTTCATGCTAAAACAAAATAGGTGAGCATTAAATTGATTATTCAGTGTTAATCGTAATCTTCGTCGGAAAATACTCACATTTAAAACTGTTAAATTTTATACATTTGTGTGCTTGTCTATTCAAAATTGAAAGAAAAGAGACAAAAAATTTGAATTTTGAGCTTTTTGGATTTTTTTTAAATTTCAAAACCCCACCTATGTGAATTCTAGTGCATCGAGAAACCTCTGTGCCAAGTTTGATGAAAATCCGAAGAAAACTGTGGATTTGTATTAGGAACAAACATACATATATACAAACAAACATCCATTTTAAATGATGCATCACTATTGATATTGTTTTTATGCCACTATGCACCAGTTATATAAGTTAGCTTTATGAGAGTTTTGTTGCAAGAACAAAAACTAAATTTATATTTTCAATCAATATTTTACTTTTTTTTTTTTTTTTCAAAAATTTCCCATAAAAAAAATTACTTTGTTCCTGGGGTGATATTCAAATTGAAAAAAAAAAAAAAGAAGAAATAAACAAGCTCATACCATTTTCTTGTAAGTGGGGTTCAAACATCGAAACTTACTTTTGCACACTTGGCTCAACATCTGCAAAAACTCCTTCTTCAAAGTTGCACATGGCGTACACAGATTTTTTTTCATCCACATACTAGTGATGAGAAATTAATTTTGTGATATTAGAATCAAGAAAATTTAGGAGTTAAAATCAATTGATCAAATGAAAACAAATTCAATGACCATGTTTAACATAGAATTTCAAAACAATAAAGGAAATTTGCTTAACATGAATAGATCAGAGCTTCAAGTGACAGAATAAGAAACAAGCACATTATTTTACACAGGATCATTAATTAAAACAGAGAACATATTAATTTAAAGCATAAATACAACTTTAAAAAAGCAAATACGCAGAGGTATACTGCCATAACGTGTTTCAGCATCCGAGTTTAGTTGTATGTTTGTGCATCCATAAAAGCTCACAATTTTTTGCATTGAAAAAGGCGTTCCTTGTAATGCTGAAACACGTGTCTGCAGTATTCCTGCATATTCTATGCAATACCTGAATTTTCATGACATCCATTCGCGTTGTCACATCACGAACAACAGCCATGGCTGATTCTGCCATCAGTCTAAGAGAAAAACAAAAGTTAACTCTAACTTTATCCCATCACAAGTGCTATTATTGCTATAATATTTATTAAAAAACAATATAGAAATGCATTTTAGATTTTGTTAACTTGATGGAGCACAAATACATTAATAATATTTTACATACATAAACTTTTCAAAGCTGACACAACTAAATTAAGAATTTAAAATAAAATAGGCAGAATCTTAAGAGTCAATGAAAATGCAAGAATAAACTATACATTGAGTTAAAAAGCTTTAAAATGAATGCACTAAACACTATAATATAGAAGCGTATGGAGTAGCACTTTGGCAGAATAGTCGAGTACCGAGCTACTGAGAACTCGGTAGGACACTTGTTGCACCGCAGTTTAAAATACGACGACTTTGATTATCGAAATATTTTCCTAGCGTTTTTTACCTTTAAATTTCTTTCTTAAGTATTTTTTGATCCAAAATAGTCACAACCTTTTTCCTACGATGATAAAAATGACTTAATTTTACCATTTAGCATTGTTATCACTGAACCAAAGAGTTAAATCTGCAAAATGTTGCTTTAAAAAATTTGTAATCTTAGTTTTCAAATGGTTCAAAATAAATTGGAATATGATTTAAAGGTTTCTTGTTATCAGTCTATGAATATTCATCTTAGGGATTACATTGAACTGTTCCTGTCCAAATGTGAATTAAATACTACTAATATGTGATATGGGAAAGATGGTTACACACAAATGCTCATTCATGAATTTGCAATGTAGAAAGGACATTGGCAATAGCTAACTTTTACCATGTATTGATTTTTTATAAGTGGAGATTTTTTTCTTTTTTCATTCATACATAGAACACAGTTGTATTTTCTGACTAAAACAATTGTGAATTTCTCAAATATTTCATTATCGTGAAAAATAATCAATTTTTACGACTTAAGAACTTTACTTACTGAGCACTGGACGAAGATTTGGATCCAAAAAGATGGTTGGCGAGCGTGTTCGTTTTTCCGAGGGGAATCACGCCGATAGGAATGTATTCCTTCTGAAAAGAATTATGAATGAGAAAACACTTTGAAAAAATCATACGCTAAAAAGGAACCTTTAATTCATCTAATAAGGACAAATGTGTCCAGAAAGTATGCTTGAATAAGCTGGTAAAACATAATGATTGACAATTAATCTAAGCATTGCTCTGATGAATGCAATTACATTTGGTAAGTTTCAGGCATTATCAAATCTAATTTTCAAGTTTTTTTTAACTCTATAGAACTTAAAATCAAGCAAAGATTAAAATTTGAGTAAAAATAATGAAGTCAAATAGATCAGTTTATTATAATATATCAGTCAAACGTCACTTCTGCTTGTGTATAAATCAATACCACATATAATTTTTAAAGTAGAAAAGTTCATTGAAACATCTTTTTTGTATAAATGTTCTATTTGGTTCTTTGCTGAATAATCACTATTACTGATTATGGAACTTGGTCTTGCAAATCTATAGCTTTTAGCTAGTAACTTTATTGCTCCCCAGATGGTAGTAATTTGTTATGATTATCATTATTATTATTTTGTATAGTTTGAAATCAATCATTTTGACAAGTTTCTCTAAGAATACATATGTAAAAACAATTAATATGTAAGAGCAATAGTTGGTTTGGCATTTGAATAGGCCTATCAAGTTTAGAAATTTTGTGTCGTCTCCATGGAAACCATACGAAAGAAAACAGCTCCACTCTTTTTTTTTTATTCAATTATTTTATGTCTATCAAATTAGGCTTACGCTTTTATTTACATCCTCATGTCTCAGTTATTTCTTGACGTTCTCTAACAAATCTAGTGCTAAATAGTTCGTTTTCACCTGCCATCATGAAAAACCGTTAAATAAATACTTCAAAAAGTATTTTATTAACGTTAATGGAATAATAGTTTACGCACAAAGTCATTTTAATTGTTTTCATGTAACCATTGTTGCAAAAGCTAAGTGGGAAATAAAAGTCCATGGTGCCATCTGTAACTATGACAACCATCAGGGGAAAAGTGCGGAGAGTGAGACATTAATTGACTTGGAGACGCCAGCTCTCGTTACACCGGGTATTATAGACTAGGGCAATTTGAAATGAACGAAGTCTCAGATCACCAAGTGTCAAGTAGTTGAAAACAAAGACCCTTCGATTCTTTCAAAGCTGGTGGTACAAAGTATGTCCCACATTTTCCATGATACCAGTTGCTTGGTGGTTTGGCTAAACGAAACTTTAAAAAGATTCTCAGGAATCGATTAAATATAATTTTAACCCTTTAAGGGGACAATTATTTTACCAGAAATGCTTCCAAAAAAGGCATATTTTTTAATTGCATATAGTGAAGTACCATGCTTAACAAAATAAGAATTTTTTAATTTTTTTCGTTTTCAATGCTTTTACAATTTTTTTTTTTTTTTTTTCAATTTTGGTCACAAAACCCCCGAAATATTTGCTTTTTCAAGTACATTCTGCATGCAGTAATAAATGGTTTACAAATTATGCAAAAATTTCTCTCACACTTACTGTGAATTTTGAGGTTTACAATTTTCCGAACTGTTCGGGCAAAATAGAAAAGGAAATCAGAAAATATCGATGCCCGTACGCCGTACGGGCAAACCAGATGAGGCCAATTTCAGGTAGCATGTACGCTGTACGGGCAAACCGCTTAAAGGGTTAAACAGGTGTCTAATAACACATTAATTACCAATGGGTGTTTTTTTTTTTACTTAAAAAAAAAAACATTGTGCCAGTGTTGTAATTTTTTTCTCAAATACGCGCTGTAACTAAGACAACCATAAGGGGAAAAGAGCGGAGAGTGGGAAATTAACGTTTCTTTCAGACTGGGTTCTAATGTCACTCAGGCACAGTACGATTTCTGGCAAATATATTTGTACATACATACCCCAAAGCAGAATACTTTGTGATGCTTTGCAACGTAAAATCATTTGACCAAAATTGTTCTGCAAGTATTTTAAGCAATGTGCAGTACACGTAGAAACATGGCCGTTTTCGAAAAAACATGATACTGAAATCAAAACGGTTTCATACAGGACTATAAAAGAAGTATTTGTTCATTACTCATTCTTGCTGTAGAAAAAAGCATGAAATTAAAATTCCAGCCGCACATTCTTGCCAGATAAAGTAAAACCCTTCACTATGTCTGCTGCTCCAAACATCAAAGAGCTCTGAATGTTTTGACACTGAGTTAGAAGCAAAATTTTCACTCAGAATAACAGCACATGGCTAATAACACTGTTCGACAAAAAAAAACCTTGAAAATGCTTCTGGTATTTTGAAGGCTGATTCTTATGTAAAATGACCCCCTGAATCCGAATATGACCCCCGTTTTCCCCCATCACGTCCCATTTTTTTTTAAAAAACGCCCCCCTTTTTTTTTTCATTTTTCCTTAGTTTCAGGGCATTATTTTTTTTTTGGAGGGGAAAGGAGCCTTATATTCACCAATAAATTTTTTTGAAGGTCAAGAGAGACTCAAAGTTTAAAATCATGAGCACCGAGAAAAAATCGGGGAACTTGGGGGGGCGTGGCCCCCCAAAATATTTGAAAAATCACCAAAAAACGATCTTT